>CABFPE010000895.1:232852-246141 GCA_900660155.1 Hofstenia miamia | reverse complement strand
AAAATATATATATATATATATATATATATATATACATAATTTGTAAGAGGTGCATGGCGGGATTACGTCAGTTGAATAGAATTCATTTGGTTGGCATATGTGTTCAATTTCAATTTAAAACAAATATCAATATTTTTTAGTTATTAAATGAATTAAAATGTCAAAATCTATGTAAAACTTAATTTAAAAACATTTTCCAAAAAAGTTTATATAATTTCCCCATGCTTAATTGACACTACAATCGCTGCTATATGATTATCAATTAGTGTAATAAGAAGTAATTAGGAGTGAAAGTTTTAAAAAAATTGAGCTTTTCAATTTTAGTACTAGAGCAGACCTATGGTATGGTACAGCTGAAAGTTAGCATTTTCAAACATTGTAATAAAATGCTTTTTAATTTTTTTAATTAATTGAAATGTAATCTAATCACTACAAGGACTGTCAAAGGATTGCTAAATAGCCTAAAAAGAAATAAAAAACTTGAAACAGTGCTTTAAGCATGCTTTTGCAATGTTCTTCTAAATTACAATTATTAATCTATTGTATATCATTTAATAATAGTTAGGGTGGCAGAACACTACCAGAATTAGAAGTCAAACCATTCAATCTTTAAAATTCTTAAATGTTTTTTATTGATTTTGCAATGTTTTAATGATAATTTTTTATGGAATATATTTTGTGTGAATTATGCTTTTTTGTAAAAAATTACTTTTTCCGACCCTGGTTCTAATACCTTTGTGCAATAATATCTTGTGCATTGATGTGGAGTTTTACAGTAGTGGCCATTACCATTAAAAATTTAAAAATTCAATTTTTAGCTCAATTCTTTGCAAATCTCATCACTTTGCTAGTTTTTTAGATTTCATGAATGTAATGGTATTTTTACAAATGGTCAATTTAAATATTTCTGATAATTTTTAGTTTTTCTTAATTCAATAACAAATTATTGTATTTTCAAGAAATGGCCGTACTCACATTACACAGAAAATGAGTGCATGTTGTTCGAAATTTATTGATGACAAAATTAAAGAGTTATAGTGCAAGTAATGGATTGATTTTTTTTCAGGTTAATTACAATTCAAAAATGTTAACCATAGTTAACATATTTATTATGCGTCTTAAGCCTGTTGGGCAATTATAAATTATTATTTATGTTCCTAAAACATAAGTATATGATATTTTTTATTATACTTTTTATTAGGATTCTAGTACCTTTAAGATTTATGTACCAGTGAATTTCCACGCGTGTAAATTTTTCACGCATCACAAGAAAATCCGTGCATTGACACACATATATTAAGCACTGCTACAGCATGCTACAGATGAAAATTCTTTATCAAAATACGATATCTGATTGTATAGTACATATCTAAAATGTATATACACCTACTGAACCTGTTTTTTTTAGCACAGAGCCAACATTTCAAATTTTTTGGATACAGTTATATAAAATTATGTGCTGTCTTAGTGAATAAGTATATTTTGTAAGGGATAAATTGTCCAAATAAACCTAAAACCAATTTTTTATGTTGTTTGTATGGTATTACTTTTATGGTAACTCGTTACAATCTGCAGTAATTTTGGATGCCTCAAACCTATATATGGGGCAATTTTGAGCATAAGCAAGATTCGATTAATTTTATCGAGGAAATTTTTACATTGAACAAAAGCAGAAGGAGTGCTAAGGGCAATAGATGGCAATATAACAATGCATTTTGCAAAAGTTCTCGTGGTCTTGTATTGCCTAAGCCTACCCCATGGTCTTCACCTCATTATGACTTACTAAGACATTCTACTCCAGTTCCATCTCTAATAGTTATAGGAAAACTTGGTTGTTGTAATCTTCAATAATTCAATTACAAAGTTCATGTCATATACTTTGTCTAAATACAAAGTTTTAATCTATCAAAAGAGACAATTCTAGCAGGCACAATTGATGTAATCACTCTGAAGTTTATACTTAAATTTTGATGCAAATTGCCTTTAAAATTTATAGATTAATAGACTTAATAGGAATTAACTTTACTAAAAGCATTGCATACTTCAGATGTGTTTCTGTAATACATAAATGCTTTTTATTCTTAAAAAACCTCTTCATATATGCATCGAATCAATTCAAGGAACCTTTATATCGTTCACAAAAGGTTTAATAATAATAATAATAATATTTATTTAATTCTTTTGTTTTTTTACAAATCAAGTTATTAACACTTATGAAGAATTAATACAATAAATATAAATTAACTTGGTTCTGAAAAAATACTTTGTCTTGGTTTCAAAAGTTTATTGTCCTTGATGATATAAATAGTTGGTTTTTATTGTTCAATAGCTTTGTTATAGTTTATGGCTCGCAATCGAAAATCTTTGAATGAGGCTCATTTTAGCTCGAAAAACAATTCGGTTTTCGTATGCTTAATGCACTCAAGATGCAATTGTATCAAATATAATCTAATTTATCTCTTCGTTATTTGGGAAAGGTTTTTAACTCGATGAATTTTGACATTGAAAAAAAAAGTATTGTACTATAATTTTGATGTCAAATCTATTAAATAATTATTGAACATCCTTAAAAATCGATAATTATTGGTAAAAAATAAAACTATATTATTACTGACCAAGGCGTTTCACAGGGCTGTTTTCGGTACCATTCTTTTTGCAATCTACGTTAATGACATAAACCAACGTGGAAAAAGTAAAATTTATCAATTTATTGTATGGAGATGATACCTGTCTTATAAGTATTGATATAATTGCCTTTAATGCAAATGAAAGACTCCAATATTTCATCGAAAACTTAAATTATTTCTCAAATAATCAATTGAAATTAAATATTGAAAAACACAATTCATAATATTCTCTCCTAAAATATATAAACCCTTCAGTAACATCGTCAAGGAGTAATTGAATCATTCCAGTTCAGTGCAAAATATTTCCCATTGCTAGTTCATGACTCATATCTTTTAAAAGTTTTTGTTGAGTAAAGATATGGAAATAAATAAGTTACCTTTAGATTTACATTTCACTTAACCCTATCTTACTGAGCTTTTTCGTAGCAAAATTAATTTCGTGCAAATTTATTTTGAAATCTATTGTTTAAAATGTAGCCGATTTTTTAATACAAATAGAGGGTAAACAATTTTCAAAATCGCATGAGATTCGAATTTTTGCAATCTATTGTTCGAAATGTAACAAGTTTTTATACACATTCTATGAACAATATTCAAAAACCATTGAAATTCTATATGCAAAAAATCATGTTTTTGGAATTGCAACCATTTTATTACTAAATATTTTTGGGTAAAAGTTGAATCGATAAATATTTCCAAGAAAAAATAATTTTTAAAATAAATACATGCTTTCACAGACGCATACTCTCTCCATAAAGAAAAAACGAACATTTATAAATAACAAATTTATTTACAAAGAAAATAGAAAATGCACTAATGTGACAAAGTTCATATAGCAAATGTCAGCTACACAATATAAATTGTAGTGAGAAATATCCTTCAACACCTTTGCTTAGAACAATAGCTGATGAGGACCTATTTGGACTGTGTATGAACTAACCAAGGATAAATTGAGACAAAGGTTTCAATAAAGCATTATTTAGTCGATATTCTTCTTTGCAAAACAATATCAAGAGTTTGCAAAAATTGGAATGAACTAAGTAAAGGCTGGGAACTTTAGCGAAATATTGACAGTCCAAGCGATTGTCATTTAAATCTTGACTTCTGTCACAATTTATGTCTTTATAAGGATCTTAGCGCAATTGGATATTTCACTGATGAGTTGAAAGATATCAGAGATCAAATGCTTGAAAGATTATCAATGGCATGTTATGCTAATAATACTGAAGTCAATTTAGAAGTTGATTTGGGATCTGTGGATAGCAGATATGCTTGCTTATTGCACTTCAAAAATCTTCAGAGTCTTTCATTAAAAGGTTGTGGCATATCACATAATCCATTTAGCAATTGCCATCAACTTGCAAACAAACATTTAGTAAAATAACACATTTAGTACTGATTTTTCCGCAACCAATGTTCACAGACGACTTCTCCCAGATTCTTGCTACGCTGTCTATAAGTTTAACAGATCTCTCATTTGGCAGGTATTGATATAGATTGGGAAAATGCACTGGCAAATTTATTGGAAAACAGTACCAATCTCATAAATAAGACATTAAGTCATTGACCTACAACTGGGAATTTCATTTGTCACTCAAATTGCAGACTCAAAAAACTAGAACTGATAAAATGTTTTACCTTAGTCAAACTATCAATAAATGTCTCGAACATGTAGATTTGGACGATCTTTATTACAATAACTGAAAATAGTCCCCTTTACATAAACTTCAAAAGATTTGCAGTGTACTATTGAAATGGTGATGCAGAATCCATTGTCAAATTCAAATTTTTGAAAGCACCAACATTAGTGAAGCTTGAAATAGAAAAGACGAGCTGAGATTGCATTAATTTTATATTGGAAAACTGTAAAAATCTAAAAGAACTCAGGAGTATGTATGCCTGTCTTCGAAACCCGGAAGACATTGTACTAGAAAAAAACTTTAGCATTAAATATTTGGTGGTTCTCCCTTCAGAGATGAATTCTTGAAGACACAACCTGAAGCTATGCCAAATTTAACTTCATTTGAATGTGATCGTGATATAAGTAGTGTTTTCTAATAAGTGTAAGTATCTTCTTAATATTGGAATTTTTTATTTTTTCCCTTAATGAAAATCTAAGTGTGTCAGGCAGTAAAGAACCTTGTATATAATTACAACAAAAATTCAAATTATCAAGACTTATTATTAATTCCAATAAAAAGTAATATTTAACCTTATCGATTTCTACCAGCAGTCGTTCTCTTGAAATGGAAACTGTGGAGCTACTTTCACATGTGTGCTGTGGCGAAATGTCTCTGAATCATGGTTTGAGATACAAGAATACTCATCGATGCAAAATGTTGAAAATGCCTAAGGCATAGCCTTCATATTGCGTGATCTCATATACTCCATATAGTCTTGCTCTGACAAATATAGAAACGTATTCAGTCTTGTCGTAGATACATCTCTATATGATAAATTCCTTAAATTGAACAATCCGTTTGCAAGTGCTGCAACACTCGCGCACTACACAAAATGAGTGCTGGGGCCAAATTAGGTAAGCTATAAAGGCATAATTAAGTGGTAACTGAGATAAATGTCTTCTTAACTATGTGCAGAAACGCAATGAGGGAGAAAGTTAATGCCTGTACTACTTTCGCCATTACATTACCTTTAAATATTATAGAATTTACATATATATCTATATATTGTGGCGGCAGGTACCGGATTGTTAATATCAGTCAGTCCGCTGTTGTCTTGTTTGTCGTGTTCTGCTAGTGTGACTAGTTATTTGTAAATATTATAGGAATCATTGTATACAGGAATGAACGCTGTTGTAAATACAGAAATAGTTTGTCTTGTTCTACTGCTCAGTGCACTCCGTGCACCCTAGCGATGCCACACTAAATACATATATACATATATATATATATATATATATATATATACATATATATACATACATATATGCATAAAAAGTGAAACATCATTTTTGCTTTTTGAATATTGACGACTTTCCAAATGAGAATCTAATGACAAACTTTGTATATCAGGTTAGTTAATGTAAAAAAATTATTTAGAGCACAGCTCTATTCGTTTCTAAATGCACAGGATAAAATGAAGGATAGAGAATTTCTCAACCTACTGTATTTCAAATATATTGATAAGTAATTCAGCTTTGTGAAAAAGATTAGTGGAATTTAAGACGTAAGATGCATTCAAACTTAACAAATATAGTTAACTAAATAGAACTCTAGGTCACGGCATTAACAAAGGAGAAGTTATCAACAATGGATCTCTAATAGCCTTGAATTCCCCAGATCAATGATTTTCTATCACAGGGAACAGTTATTTAAAAACATAATTTCAACTCTAGTAAAAATTACTCATTTCATTTGTATTTATTTGAAATACACTATGGAAATTGTATTGTAGAAACCATTTTATCAATCCTCCAAACATGCAATATTGGAAATATTATTATATATATATATATATATATATATATATATATATAGAATGCATTCAAGTTTCTAGGAAATGTATCGCATGCCGTCATATATTAATAGAAATCGTAAATTAAAGAAGAAGCAAGTCAAACGGCAAAGATTGATAAGACAATAATGGTCTTAGAAGGAAAGATAGGGATAGAGATTAATGCAATTTTGTGAAGAAACACTTGCCCTGAGTGCCCTGGGGAAATAAATAGTTGATAAAGAATTCTATTGCAAGTGGAAGTCCTCTGATGAAGCGATTTAATAAATTTAAACAATGATTAATATTAATTCATGGTGACGGAAATAATATTCCACAAAATTCAAGCCAGAAATATTTTGCTTAGCTAGCAATGTATGCTACTAAAACACAAACAAATTGAGCACTATTAATGCGATTGAAGCCAGAATAGCTTTTGAACGAAATTTGAATTGCATTTAATTTTTAAAGAAGTAAATTTATTATCAAGATTTTAATTTATTGTTTGAATCGATTCGATGTCGATATTGATTGATCCAAAAAATGTCCTAAGAATCACGGAAACAATTTGATAACTGTTTTTTTCATAGTGAATAATCCATTTGTAAGACAGTCATTAGATTAACAATGCGCATAATAAGATATAAATTTTTAACTGTATTAACGAAATTCTTACTAAAAAATGCCAATATTTAATTTATGTTTCCAATTAGGAAATTCAAAAATGGATTTGGGCTGATGAAGTAAGTGCTAAGCTCTTCCCAAATGAATGGAATTTCATAGGATTGTAAAAATTCTGAATGAGAAGTTTTTGAAAGAATTTGTATTTACACATCGGTTATGTGCAGTCTGCGATAACATCTTTTGAAATGGTAGTTTTTTTTATTATATTTAGATTTTAGAGTTTTCTAATGAAAAAAAATTTGCAAATGGAGAAGTAGTTTTTAGAACCAATTTTTTTTAAATTACATGCTGATGACCCCACCCGAATCGACCGAACTAGACTCAACCTACAGGTCAACCCGGGGGCTCAACCTATAGCAATTTTGTAAAAAATAGTGAAATTGAATCGTTAACCATAATTTATCTCTCAGGATAGAGAATTGCTTTCTCATTCAATTACTCCTTTTAATCAGCACCACGAACGGTATATCTATAAAAAACTAATAGTTGAGTTTAGACCAACTTATTATCTGAACATTGGTGATGGGAAGAATTGGAGGTATTATAATTAAGATTTTTCATTGAAAAAAATTTGCACTTTCAAGTACTTCAGTCACAGAACAAACTCTTAGGACAAATTTGATCATTACATTAGGGCACACTAATATATATATATGTCATATCCAAACATTTTCAAAAACTTGGACAATGCTTATCAATTAACAATTTGGGTGTAACAGCA
This sequence comes from Hofstenia miamia, assembly GCA_900660155.1. Taxonomy (NCBI): domain Eukaryota; kingdom Metazoa; phylum Xenacoelomorpha; order Acoela; family Hofsteniidae; genus Hofstenia; species Hofstenia miamia. The sequence continues at coordinate 238,656 of CABFPE010000895.1, read as the reverse complement.
CAGACTGTTTGTATGAAGTAATTAAAAATTCAAATCTTTTCGAAACATGAGAGTTGTTTAACCCAACAACGCTTACTGCTATGCTGATGTAGACCTGCCGCTATGTGCCGTGTGCACAGACAGAATGTTTTGTTATGTTCTGATTTTCTATGCCTTTCCTTATTGGTCCTAGAATTTTAGACTTAAAGTCTCAATTTGAAAATGCTTAGCATTAGCTACTTCATAGCTTCAAAATAGCATTTTACATTCACCATCTGGACTTCGTTCTTGTGGGCCAAGGGTGAGCCTGAAAATCCAAGATTACTTTCATCATTGAGTTGTAGCAAGCATTTTATGCTTTCGATTTTGTTACTGTTTGCTTTGCAAAGCGTCATTAATATTATTAGTTCTAGTAAAAATAAAAATCTTGCCAGGAGAAAGAAAATAATATTTGAATTTAATACTTACTTTCTTTTTTAATAAATTGTTCTTAATGAAGTTTTCTGCATATTCTTTTTTTTAAATTTTTCTAAGAAAGACGGTGTAAGAAAAAATTGTTTCTCATATTAGCTATTGTTTGAGCCCCTATATCCCAAGAAAATACTAGCTTCATACAGGGGCGTACCCAGGATTTCCTGACGGGGGGACATCATTTTTATTCCCAATGCGGGGCGAAGCCGCGCGAAATTTTTTTGAAGATATTGAGAAAAGAGACCCTAAAAATGCATTTCACGATCCTAGATTTTAAATTTTTCAATTGTTTACCAAAATTTTTTTGATTTATCCAGTTAAAATTAAATTTGGAAACCTGCCGGGGGGGAGGGAGACATTCCACCATGCACCCCTGGGTACGCCACTGGCTTCATATAGAAATGCTGCAATAAGACAAATATTCAATATTTTATAAATTATGCGTTCCTTCCTTATGGGAAATTTTACAAGAATAACTTCTGCACTAGTAATAAGAATTCTCATTGTTATAACTTCTGCAGCTTAGAGGTCGTATGCACTCAGATGCAGCAAAACTATTTTCTGCTATTTAGAAAGATTTTGTGTAAGAATGAATGCGAAGCTTTTGGTTACGATTAAGCTTTTTCTGAATTTTACACAATACCTGCACTCTTCAATAAATTATGAAACAATTTAGTTGACATTATATTTATATGAATGCTTAATGCTAGTACAAAGAACCTTACGCAACTTTTAAAAATTGTGTAATTCATTACTATTGTGTTGTGTTGCTTATTTTGTGTGACAACAGTAGTTTGTGTTTGTTGTTGTGTAGAGGTGTCATTCGTTTTCTAGTGCCATTGTTAAAAATATTATACCTGAAAAAAAGATATAATCAATTGAGCATGTGGTGATTTTAAGAGAGCGGCGTTCATTATCAACCTCTGCAAAATTGTGTTGATTGCCTTGGAGTTCTTATCAGGTGAGAAATTTAATTTGTATAAGGATTTATTAAAAAATCGTATTAGTAATTGATATCAATGATGTCCATGATAACTTTCTTGGCTCCAGATCCATTGAATTTTTATAGAATTCTTATGGTATTTACTTTGATTCACAGTTTACTAAGAAAATAATTAGCATGCCACAAGATAAATGATATTTTATTTTAATAATGAAATGAGTAAATTATAAAAGTGGCACAGAATGTGTTGGGTTAGATGATGTAGCTAGCAGACTTCAATAATGCAAAATTTTCTGATATCGCGTTATTTTCAAAAGTAAAATACAAAAATGTTGATAAGAACTAAGCAGAATCTTTTTGTACAAAATTATTATTCACTTTCTAATACGCTAAGTTTTAAATGCATCAAAGGAAATTAAGAGTTCACTAGTGATTTATTTATGAGTGGTGTGTCGAAAATTAACACATAGTATCTTACTGAAGATGCCATATACATAACGAACCCGTTTTCCACCAATCTTTACCAATTTTCAACGCACAAAACCCTCAAATATTTACAAGATATATTCATATGCAAAGACAGTTTCGAGTAAAAATTGACAAAATTGTAAAATTTTCACAAAAAGGCTTGAAGATGATGATGCCCCGTGCTACCACTAAAATGGCAGTAGACTTTATTAGAGCTGTAAGGAGTTCATTGTTATTTTTATGGTTTTAATGTATACCCTATTGAAAATCTAGGTTTCTTGTAATCCAGTGAGATTAACGCATTTAATAGGATTTAGGAATACGTTATACCATGATTCAAATTCTGCATTTTTCACATGGTCCAGTGGAAGGGTTTTCGACTCAATATCCTTTGCATTTCTTGACTGTCATTCACAGCGTTACATCTACATACAACAACTACTAAACTATTCCATATCTCCTATTTAGAATTTAATAAATGATGTCGGAAACTAAATGTATACTTGAAGAATGAAATAAAAGTTAGATAAATGTATTAAATAAATTTAGCACTCTTTCAAACAGAACAAAGTTTTTTGTCTCCATAAAAAGTATGGGGGCAAAAATTGAAAAAATTCTATATAGAATTTATGGGAACGATTCTTGACTTATGATCAGAAAATCTAGGGTTTTTAGGCATTTTCATGACCTAGAATTACCTATTGAATTTGTGTTAGAAATTATACAAAACTTTTCTTAGTTTATCCCTTTTCAGATTTATGAAAATGCGTCACTAATAATTTTGATTGAATTCGCTTACTGTAGGAGTTTTTAGAGGTCATTTAAGCTATGCTTAACAGAAGTTCATTAATGCTTTACATATCATAAGCATTTTGAAGGTTACTTTTTTTCCCTATTTAATTACATTATGCTGACTTTGATGTAGGTTGTTAAAATTAGCAGTAATTTGTTGGATGCATCAAAAAATGACAGAAACTTTATTCACATGTCTATTTGTAGATTTCTCTTGGAATCAAAATACCATTGCTGATCTCTAATCACATACAACGTCTTGAGACTATGTAATCTTTCGAAAGGGTTAAGGTAATGTAGCAAAATGATATATTTTGTATAAAAGTATGGATTTGCAAGGATGTAAACCAAAATATTGTCTAAATCAAATTCCTTATATCCACTCACATGCTTCAGATGAACGTAATTGTCCGATTTTGTAGCTCCCATGATTGTCAAAATTGAATAAATTTGGATTCTGTAGGGTATTTTGAAATAAAAATGTGTGATGCAATCATAAGCTAGCTTTGCTTTTATATTTTTAATAGATTATTTTGATATTCTTGGTAAAAAAATTTGCGGTAGTTCTATTGTTAAAAGGGAGAATTGTGTTTGGTTGGTATATAAGTGTATACGTTATTGCGAAGCTATTGTGTATTGTAATTCAATATTAACAATAGCAGTGTTTCATAGATGATATCAAATAGCATGTTTATTTGATTAGTCTTTGGGCTTGCTAAACAAAAATTATACAATTAATTTGGAACCGGATTTTCATTCGAAACAATCTGACATTTTGATAGATTTCACCAGGGTATTTCTGCTCTAGGCGAATTTGCCGCAAACTGTAAGTGGGTATTCAATTGAAGTAAAATAATTTTCATGTTAATATCAATATTTTCAATTACATGTTAAACTTCTTTATTTAAAAAAGGCTTGATTTTAATGAATTGCGGATTTTATTGTTTGTTCTACCAGTCATGTCGTTCATGTTCAAATATGTTAATCAAAGCTTTGAATTAAAAAATTTGCATATAATGTTACCAATTTTTTATATTCAATATACATGTCATGATAGAGTATAAGTAAGTTGTGCTTTTGGCAACTATAAAACTTTTAAAAACGTACATAAAAAATCAATATTCATTTCATTGAGAGCAGAGGTCTACATCATGGAAATTATTTAATATTATATTAACAAAAATTATTTGAATTTGAAATTGATTGTTCAGAAGTTGATGTTGAAAAGTTTAGATAAATATTGAATATCCGCATTAACGCCCTACTACAAATGACATATTTTGTTATTTCTTGGGAGCATATACATCTATATATATATATATATATATATATATATATAGGCCTATATGTTACACCTACCATACATTGCCAATGATTTTACAGCTCGTTTATTAGTAATTACCTTAGACCTCAAATCAAAGACATGCTAACAATAATAGATATTCAATTTTCACAGTTCCATCTGCATTACATTTACCTACTAATAAAAGAATTGTGGCATTGGGGATGCTCTTCAGAATTAATAATCAGCGAATTGATGATTTCATATATATCTTAGTGATTATTAGATTTTTATGAAATTTAAGTATGTGAATGCACTTCATTTAGCAGTTCATTACTCAAGTTGGTGATCAATAGCAAGAAATTTTTCATCAAAGTGCACTAGAATAGGCTGCGGACACATTTTCACAAAATTTGAGCAACATCTTCAAACTGATGAGGATGCTACTTATTGCGCAACGGTCAGCTGCGGAATAACTTCAGACGAGGTGAAAAGCTTTTGCTTATTCAGCAAATATTTGAATGAACACTGGCAAGGTTTGTGATCTTAGACATAGAAATATCTTTCTTCGCTATTAGAAGTTTGCTCTATTGTGACTTTTGAGTATCTGCTGCCTCCTTGAAATCATCGTAATATGTATATATATATATATATATATATATATATATATATATATATACATATGTATCTGGCGCAAAATAGTTTGGTGATGCGCATGTCTGGTACTAAATAAAATGTACATATTTAATGCCAATTATAAACGCAACATACAAAAAATTTACTCAGTTATATTCAAAATTGCTTATGCATGCATTAAATATATATATATATATATATAGTTTGCAACACATGTCTTTCATAATATGTTAATAATTCTTTTGTGAATTTAATGTCTTTTAATATTTGATGTATCTTGCTCCAAATATTTTCTGATAATACATCAGGCATTATATATTGCTAATAATTGCAATTTTTTTTCAATTTAATAAAAAGTTGAGAGTAAATATCTCAATTTCTTGTAAATTTTTTAAGAATACTAAAAATGTCTTTCCTTTCGAGTACATTGTATAGAAGTAGTTGAATGGCATTTTTCTTTAGGTTTTTAATATATATTTAGAGTTTCCAGAATATATTCAATCGACCCATGGTATATTTCTCTTTGCCGGGAATTTAATTCTGAAATTAAAAAGATAGCAAGTTCAATGAAAAGCTCGTCATCGAATTAATTGATACTTAAGATTTGATTGAAGCGAAATTCAATTAAAGACGCCGGCTCGTGAAAGTATCTATTACCAACTCAATTAAGAGAGCGTTTGTGATCAGCACGAACTGACAACTTGGCGTCATTTACATATTTTATTAAATGTGAGAAATTTAGGCTTCTCAACTATTAATAAAACGCTAGTAAGCAATGACGTCACGTAAAAATTAATTTCAATCGAAATTAGGAACTTGGAAAATTAAGGACGTTACAACTTTGATAATTTTAATTATTTTTTCTTTGATAGCATTTTAGAAAAATTTGTAAGTAAATCAAATATAATACGTTATTAGTGAAAAAGAAAACTCTTATCGTAATGATTTTGAGAAACAGCACATGCTGCTGTAGTCCAAATCAAAATTTTAAGACAGATCAACTATTCGTTCTCCTAATTGTACTCCAGTGCTAACGTAACGATGAGGTGAATTTCTGACGTAAAACAGTTGAACAAAAGCAAAAATAGATTAAGCAAGAAATTGACACTGTTTCATGGCATTTTTTCTATTCATCTACGTATAATTAGATACAACGTTGAAATATATAAATATAATTCAAACATTGCAAAATAACTTCATCTCAATATATATATATATATATATATATATATA
>CABFPE010000895.1:180927-204159 GCA_900660155.1 Hofstenia miamia | reverse complement strand
ATATATATATATATATATATATATATATATAAAATTTTTACTAGATCTAATTTTCATATTTAGGTGCTACAATTTTGTCAATATTTCCTACAAATCGTCGCTATGTTCACGTTCTGCTGTTCGCAATTGGAATAGTTGGTAGTATCTTAGGAGTTTTCGCTATTGAACAAAATCCCCAACCACAAGTTAATCGTACTTTGCTCTTAACAGCATTCACATTTATTGGTAGGAGCTTTTAAATTTTTCTTGAAAATGTGTATTTTATATTGCTTTAGTGGCATGCAAATAACATTTTTGGAATTGACTGAAATTCTGTTGGTTATTAATTAATGTCTATTAAAAAAGAAATTTTTATCCATTTCATATATTTTGAAACTGACCTATGCTTATAGGAACAGGAATCTTTTAGTTTACAGAGAAATAAATTCAATTTAAACTTATGGTTAATAAAAATTTTATCGAGATTTTTTAGAACGGCTGAGTTCCATGTATTATATATATATATATATATATATATATATATTGTGGCATCGGCTATAGCCAAGAACCCTTTTTTCTGTTTCGTTCGGATTTCTCGTCATCGCACTTACTCTGTTGCCGCTAGGCGTCTCAGAAACTGATTCATTGGTTCCCGCACGAGATGTATCATGCTTGCTGACGTTATGCACAGACATTATTTTTAGTTCTGCCGTTGGCAGGTTATTGTACATTATTTAATGCTTTAGTTAAATAGGGCAACCTTGTGCGCGATCGTTTATTAAACTTTTAGTTACTGCCTAATACGGTCATTATTTTCCTTATCCTGATAATTATCAGATGGCCATGAGCAGCTAAACTTGCTACGGAGTTGAGGGGGTTGCGTAGTGGGGTATTCTTCGTAAGTCTCGGGAGTCTAAACCCTACGCAAGCCCGTTCCTCTCCGGGGTTTCGGCTGATCCAGTTAGGTCTATTTTCTCAAAATTTTCAAAAATTTGGGTAATGACGATGATGTCCCCCCCGTCAATAATCCTGCGAACGCCCCTACTCGATAATAGATACTATGCCTTCAGAATGCTATAACTATATTGTTAATTCTATTTTATCTATGGTTATGCTAACCCTAACCCTGATGATGCTAGAAGTATTGCTACATCCATTCAGCCCATAACAGTAATTGTTCCAGTTAGAGATGAACAGCAAACAGCTGTTAATGCCAACATCTATTCAATGTGTCGTCAGCTGTCATATGCTACTACACTACTGTTTGCATTGATCTATTCTAACTTTGGATGGGTTGTAATGTGCCTCATCACAGTGGCCCTCTTATTATTAGCTGCCGGATGCACCTATCACGTAGAAAAGTGGAATGAAGATATTCAATTATCTAGTAATAATTCTGAGCCAATCAAAGATGCTTTCCGAGGTTTACCAAAGTTCGTTTGGGTCATCTTAATTGCGTTCAGTGCTAGTGGATTTACAGAAGGTATTGCATTAGCTTTCTACTGAAATTGTCATTAAGTTTGTAATGGTACTTTTTTGCAGATGTCTTAAATTTTTTTGAATTTTGAAAGGGCCACAGGACCATCATAAGTTATATGCATCAATGTGACGTAATAGAATAAGACAATGACCCATATGTTAGCGGGAATATGGACTGAGAAGAAAATCTCACTACGTGAGAATCCAGTCAATTTGTAAACATTATATACACATCAATTAGTAACTTAAAATCNCTATCTATATAGAAAGAAATAATTAGGTTAGTTGTTGCTCCCTAGGACTTTGGCCTCCTGATATCGCGAATATTAGATAAAGTGTTTTAAAAAAAATCTGAGTTTTAATGAAAAATATTTAATCGTTTTAAAGAACTCCAGGTACAGCAATGCACCTTAATACAAGCGTCCACATTACGTTTGTGCACTTTCACTAATAGACCTGGGGAAAATTGTTTAAGAATGTTGATAGTTTTGATGCAGCTTCAACGTTATTGGTGATTAAAATGTTTCATAGAATGAAAAAAAAGTAGCGATTTTGAATTTTAAAAATCACTCTATTGGTGGAAATAACTGTAAAATTTGAAGAATAATTTATTATTTTTAGGTATTGCTACATCCATTCAGCCCATAACAGTAATTGTTCCAGTTAGAGATGAACAGCAAACAGCTGTTAATGCCAACATCTATTCAATGTGTCGTCAGCTGTCATATGCTACTACACTACTGTTTGCATTGATCTATTCTAACTTTGGATGGGTTGTAATGTGCCTCATCACAGTGGCCCTCTTATTATTAGCTGCTGGATGCACCTATCACGTAGAAAAGTGGAATGAAGATATTCAATTATCTAGTAATAATTCTGAGCCAATCAAAGATGCTTTCCGAGGTTTACCAAAGTTCGTTTGGGTCATCTTAATTGCGTTCAGTGCTAGTGGATTTACAGAAGGTATTGCATTAGCTTTCTACTGAAATTGTCATTAAGTTTGTAATGGTACTTTTTTGCAGATGTCTTAAATTTTTTTGAATTTTGAAAGGGCCACAGGACCATCATAAGTTATATGCATCAATGTGACGTAATAGAATAAGACAATGACCCATATGTTAGCGGGAATATGGACTGAGAAGAAAATCTCACTACGTGAGAATCCAGTCAATTTGTAAACATTATATACACATCAATTAGTAACTTAAAATCTAGAAGTGTCTGTAATATGTATTTCATCAAATGTTTCTGTATTTGACGATAACACTGTATTTCAATGATAAATATTACATTAATGAGTACATAATTTGACATAAGCATTTCTATTGATTATTAATTCATTGAGAAATATTAGGTTAATTAAATTTGTAAATATATATGTTGCAACTATAAATGAATTTTTGGTACATTATTACCATGCCCCAATGTTTTTCTCTGCTATTTTGTTTACAAGTGGTAATAATTATAATTAGAGGGACTTCAAAACCATACTGATATTGGAGTATGTTACATTTATTACAAATTTGTTGTGTACATCGAAAACTTCCTTAAGTGAATAACTTTGAGAACTGTCAATAATAAAAATGTTTATAGCGAATTTTAGAAACTCAAAGGACTTAATTAAATCAGATATCCTTTGGCATTCTTCAACTTTATGAGATATGCATTTCTATTATATTTGATTCACAGTAAACCTTTCTGCATAGAAAAATAAAGTTATTTATTTCAATTTATGCAATATTTGTTTAGTAGAAATATATTTATTGACAGTAAATAATTTTTTAATTCAAAAGCAGTCCTATGTTCAACTGTTCTGTTTGGATATGGGTTTTTACAAATATCTGTTCTTATTTTTAAAAATTCGTACATAAAATATAAAGATAAAGAGGTCTCCATTCATAAATCTCTCAAAAAATGTGGCTCCACTTATTAAGTTATGCATTGTATATGTATATTGTCGATAAGTAAAATTGCTTTCATATCTTAGTACCTAGCGTTACTATAGTTATACATACAGTAATGCTAAAATGTATAGCAGCACTATATATAACAAAAAGTTTCTGCTGAGGTTTTAGTATGCGATTGAATTTTTCAATTAAGATATATTTTTCTTTCGAGGTTCAATTTCAAATGATTACTTTGGTGAAGTCCTAAAAATTGGATTTTTCATGAAATGCTAGGTATTGCCTTTTAAATTTTGAAAATGTATTAAGAATAACGAGAGTGTTACAGTGTATTAGAAAATGTTGAACCAATTTGTTTTTTGGTGATTCTAGCAACAAAATATTCACTCGGGTCAAACTGCTTGTCTTGCCATTTCGACTTTATTGTTAAATTGAAGTCGAGTATCCTTTATTGAGACATGTTATGTACATAATACTTTTGGTTAGAAACTGGCATGTAAATTTTAATATTTATTGTGCAGAGTACTGTTCTTTTAAAATGGTTTTCCGCTATTATCACTCTTTGTAAGTCGCACTTCGCTATTTCGCTGTTCCTTATTTCCTTTTTTTTACAAATTTCGCATTTTCAGTTGGGAAAGTATTTTTTGAAATATGCATTCAGTTAATCCAAGGAGTGTGTGTATGAGTTGTATGAATGCATCTGTAGATAGTTCTGAAGAGTTCAACATTTAACAAGCCTGAATTCTAATTATAAGATAGGGTGGGGCCCATGCCTGCGCTCGTGACGGGCCTCATAACCCGTGCCTATACAAATAGGCTCTTGGTTTGTCTTTGCCCATATGTTATTTAACTAAAATAGCTTGGCGCAACAAGAAAATCTTCAAGTGTGCTATAATACATGCATACTTAAACGGTTTTAGCAACCATCAAGGAAGTTTATTACGTCAAAAACCAAATCAAGAACTTTTGTGCACATCACTAAGAGATTGACTTTTACAATTATAAAATCATAAATAAGTCCCGCTTGAAGTAGATTTGTCACCATGTTTTGTCAATTCATCCAAAAGACATCAGACATTATAAAATACTATGATTGGACACTACACTAAAGTGCTTGTAGAATAAGAAAATAGCAATAATAATTCAATTCAAACTATATTTAGCTCTCTGAAGGTAACAACTTGCATTATGTACATGTCAATGAGTAATATAATTATATCAATTCAATATCAGAAGAAGAGATGCATCATGTACATGTACATGAGTATTCAATATCAGAAGATGGCAATGAAATGAAACTCGTTAAAAATGATAAAACAATTTATTTGGTATGGTAATATATGATAAGGCAAAATTTTTTAGACTTCCTTAATGGGCATATTTTAAATTTTGTCCATACATTATGGTCATTATGTAAAATTTGGTGAATTATGGTTAAACGGATGTAGGATATATTTAAGTACTTAATGGCGTACATTATCAATGGAAGTTGTCAATTATTTAATTTATTTGACATTCCTAATAGAGATAATAAAAGTTCTTTATATTTTCGTCGGAAATGTTTATAATTTTAATCCAACTTTAGAAGCGTTAATGCGTAGACTCCAATCACAAGATTATCTCTATATGCCACGCCTATATATGCAAGTAAGCAATCATCATAGGTTTGCACCATAATTTGTTTGATACCTACACACGTGGTGATTACATCATTATAAAGTATAAAAAAGCATATTAATTAGAATTTGAATTTTATATATAATATAATTTAAATATATATATATATATATATATATATATATTATATATTATATTGAAAAGAGCAGCATATTAATTAGAATTTGAATTTTATATATATATATTATATATATATATATATATATATTATATATATATTATATATATATATATATTTATATATATATATATATTATATATATATATATATTATATATTATATTGAAAAGAGCATGTGGGAAAAGCAAAAGCAAGAAAAAATTTAATTATAGCAATCAACTATTGGCCAGATTGTCATGATGAACCTCAACTATGGTAACAACGCTATAATAATTTGCATATGTAGTATTTTCTTTATTAACCAGTTTCTTAAACTCTTTCTTTACCATTTATTAACCATATTGAATGAAATGGCAGTCTACGTGTTAAGGGAAAATAAATCTGGACAATTAATACAACTATGCAGCTTGTGACGTCTATCACTGATTTTGATATAACTGATTAAGAAATGCAAGTATTTTGAATTGTGTACATATTTGTGTATCTTACAAAGTTTTTGACATTGAATCAAATACATTTCTTATCGATATAATTCAGAATTCTTAATGCCCAATTGAATATTATGCCAGTGATGACCGATTGCTTGATTTGATATTTTGAAATAAAAACAAGACTAATTAAATTATGAATTTCTCTTAATTCCAGAGACAGGCCATTTTCCAACATTTTAGTGGAAAAATTCATTAAGCGCTAAATCTCTATCAATTACTACTCCAAGATAGTTAACAGATTTGTTTGACTAATCTAATTATCTCCTACTTTTTGTTATTGCTTTGGTGATAAAATAATAATTTGTGTTCTATCAAGATCAATTCTTAGCTTTGTATTATTAAAATACTCAGCTTGATTTTTAATATTATCACTAAATACCTGGTTGCTTCACATGGATTTGTTGCAATTGTCATTTTAGATGTATCATACGCATATTGATAGATAGGTTACGTTATTCAATACATTTGAAACATCATTAACATATAATGCAAATAAAACAGTTCCTAACAGTAGTAATAATGAAATAGGAATAAGTGTTATTAATTTTTACCCTTTGTCTTCGATTACATAAGAAATGCATAATGAAATTTGTAGCATTTGTACTGAAACCGTGATTTTCAAGTTTTCTATCTAAAATATTGAAATTTATTAAGTTAAATGCTTTACTGAGATCAAGTAAGGTAATCAATGAAGAAAAATTGTTCTTTAAATTTGCTTTAATAATTTCAGTAATTGATAATATTGCATCTGTTGTACTATACTTTAAGCCTAAATCCTAACTGATTGTCTGATATAATCCTCTTGTTTTTGAGAAAACTGTAGGTTTATTTAGCTAGGGGCTTTATCTTCTCAAAGATTCTAGCAAACCGGTGTGTGATGCTGATAGGTCGGCACTAGATGTTTTTATATTAAGAGAACGTTTCCTTAACGTGAGAATGGTTCTTCGAAGTTTTACAAAAGTATAGTTGAATCATTTTAATTTTACTAATGTATTTCCATTTTTAGCCCGATCTATAATATGATGAGAATCTTGTTCCAGAGATAATTTAAACAACTGTCCTGAAATTGTAAAATACTGAAATTTTGTGTGACTAAATTTTATATGATTTTCTAAACTGTAAGAAGGTTTTAATCAATATTTAAACAATTGATATTGATATACCATAATACGATCGTTAGTGAAAAAATGAAAGACATTTAATATTTTGTTATGTTCTAACTGGTATGCCATTGTCAAGCTTTTCTTAATCGTGGCCACGCAGTGCGTTTCTGGAAGTTTTATTAATATAAATCAATTGAAAATATTTCTTGCACACAAATTATTGAAAGTATGTAGCAGTTGGGATTAATACAAGCGCTCGGCAAGCCCCAAAAACCCTGACTTATAGTTTATTCTGAACCTTAATGATCTCAGAAATATTTCTCAAAAACCATTGACGAAATTCAAGGGAAAATTTCATTACCTCTAATACTTTGCCAGCGCAATTAAATTATATATACCTTAGAAATTCTTTAATTATCTTGTCCGTTAATGCTAAAATTCGTTAAAATGGCCGATATTGTGAATAAAACACTTTCGCGTTTTTGATCATGTTATGATACACTATGCAAAACTCGTACCCTTGTTTCACTTTGCAAACATCTTCTAAATAACATAATTTCTTAGACTTCAAATTGGTGAGTTACTCATGTTGACTAGTCCGTCAATAACTTTAAACGCGAAGTATGCACGCAATTTGCAAGAACTAACGCACTTGCAAAGGTTTAGCAGCAGCGGTTAATGTTTGGTAAAGCAATTCTTCTGAATATCGAAAAATGGAAGAAAATTTAATTTTTGTCATGAAAATCCTTAAAGTAACATTGCATTGAATTAATAAAACAATATAATTTTTACAATAACCTCATGTTTTAATATAAGTTCTTCAAAAGATAACCGTAATTTCATATCCTAAAACATGGCGTTATTATCTTAGAACGCACATCTATTAAACACATTTAAAGAAATCAACGACTTGACAAGGCATTTAAAGATTAGTTTTAGTGTTCAATGTATTCTTAAAGTTACTGACGCACTCGTTTACATTTGTACTTTGATAAATTTGTGAGAATGTATCTTTTTGAGTTTGGGGTCTTTTCTGAATAATCAGAAATTTGAAATTTTTTTTAAATACAACATATTTAGTATGTAAACCTGAAAACTTAGTGAATGTCTTATTTACGTTCTGATTGGATCCTGCGGTTGTTAGCTAAATTAAAAAACAGAAAAATTTTGAAAAAAGCTGACGTATTCATAACATGATTACATATATGTGAGAAAATGAATACAACATTTCCTTAATTATCAAATGGAACACATTTCTTCCTATTGATGAGCACATTAAATTAATATAACGTCAAATGATGAAACACATGTAGTGATTTGTTTTTGATGAAATTTCAAATCGCTTTTCCTCTTTCCTACTGAATTTTTTAATTTTTTCGCTTATTCCCTGCCACCGGAGCGCTTTTATTGCCGCTTTCGTTAAAGAGTGTCAATATTTTGGCTATGTCTATGATCAATCAAGTGCGCATCAAAATGCGAGTAGTAATGTTAGAAATTTGTCAGTTACCAGTGCCAATTTGTCAGAAAAAATAGAGATAATCTTGATTTATTAAAGGTTGACGAATCAAATGCCATTTTTTTATAAAAATGCTATATTATCTTGTTTATCTTTGAAATAATAAATATATAAATATATATATATATATATATATAGTTTGCAATTAGCAAGTATGTAAAATCCTCCTCGATATATTATGCTATTTTTCTATCTTTTCAAGCAAATGGTGCCTTAAAACAATTACTTTGTTTTGCAAAATTTTTAATAGAATATTTTATAAAAATGTCTTCTCTTCGGTTGGGTTGAATGATGTAAATGTCGTTCTTTTTCTTGGTAAGACAAATTCCATTTTCTGTTAAGCAAATTATAGCTCTATGATACTCTATTAGGTAAATTCTTCGCTATGAAGTTCCAAATGGGATACTTAAAGAGCTTATTTGGGATATCGTCAAGCTATCATTTCTCCAGGAATGTCAGAATCAATTCACCCACTCTACACAGTCATTCTCTGGTTGTTCTAAATTAACGTTGTTTAGCAATTTGAAATTATATTCTTCTGGAAAGAATGTTTGACACTAGAGCTTGGTATCATATTTGAAAAACTTAAAAATTTTTAAATGCTTCAAAACGCATTTCAGTTTTTGTATTCTTAAGAACACTTAAAGAAGTCGTTGATACTTTGACTTTTACATCACATTATATTGAAATTCAAAAAATATCGTCAATGTGTGTATCTTATCGATACATCTTTGAAAAAGACAGTACGGAACTTTTTTCAAAGTTCTAGATTATCATGTTTACCCGAAGTTTTTCGGTTAAGGTAAATATAATAAGTTGCGGTTCTAACCTTTTTCAAAACTACGTTATGATAAATATTAGAAAATTTTTTACACTTTGAATTTTTAGGCGTTAATAATTCCATGTCAGTATTGGTTTTGAAAGAAGTGTGGATTACCGCTAAAGAAACCGCTTTCCAAAGAACTATGACTTGTCCTCTTATTGCAGTCGCAATATACCCATTTCTCGCAATGATGCTAACTTATCGCTGGCAGGTAAACTAACCTAATGCTAAATTATTTAGAAATTGGTAATGAAATTGAACATATTCTTCAAAAAATATTCTTGTCAATTTTTATATGTGTCTCAGCTAGATTTATCAAACAATTTAATCGCTTTTGTAATCTTACGTCATAATACTATACATTAGTGCGCTTCTTCCAAATATATATTTCACGCAATTGTGTAATTGCTCTTCAACCAATGATTTAACTTGTTTACTTGTAGCATTAAAATTTCCATTAACGTGCACAAGGGGCCTATAGATCAAAACTTTTATAAAATTACGCTCGTAGTTCCAGTAAAACCGTCATTGTTAACGACGGAATTTGCAAAAATTTCGTATTACAAATGAACGGTTACTGCATATTATGTTCGAGGCGCTCACTCTTTTGAAATTGTTTTCAAAAAGCCACAATTTTTAATGGCGTCTAAAAAACGTACATTCTGAAAGAAATATATTGCGAATTATATATAATCACACTAATTCCAAATTGCTATCTTTGGATGCCGCTCATGATAAAAATTTGATTGGAAGGCTCACAGCGGGTTAAAAACTATTGAGTCTTAAGCTACTGGCAAGATTAAACAGGGTTGTTGTATTTTATCTTGAATCAAAATACGTAAGCTAATTTAATTCTATTCTTAAAATTACTTTAATGGTAATAGCGGTTATGATATTGAATCCAAGAATTCGTAAGGAAACCTTGTTTCGTAACAGACAATAATGGAAAAAGGCAGGCTTTCAACCAACCCAATTTTCATCCAGTAACCGTTTTTATTTTAACGACTGACCAAAAGATTTTCAAACTTTTATATTTTCCAGACTTTGATTTTTGTTTCCCATTAAGAATGCTTTCGAATTCTTCATAAAGTTTACTAGAAAGGACTGTTTGAATTTTACAAAATATTCATCCTTGTAAAAATCTATCTTATTACATGTAATTCAATTTAAATTATAATCGTTTCTAGACTTTAGTCATGCCAAAATAAGTCTAAATATTTCCATTTTAGTGAGAGAATACAATTCAAAATAGACGAGAGCGAAACCTCAGTTAGCCGCTAATTTCTATTTGTAGGCTCAGAAGGTCGTAATCGTGATTTTAATGGCCATAGCCGGACACTACCGCAAAAATCGAGACTGTTCTCGTTGAGAAAATTTTTATTGTATATAATAATCAGTTTAATGTACCTGGACTTACATTCAACTTGAATAAAATTCATTGTTTGTTGTTAAAACCCTGTTAAATTCCGTTTGAAAATCAAAGCAAAGTTTAAACTTAATTGTTCCAAAAATTGTGACTTGAAAATTGAATCAGTGGCCATCTACGTCCGTAAGGATTCAGGCTGATGGACCAAGCAAGCACTAATTCGGCCTTGGGCTGTGTGTATGCGGGTTTGCCCTAGGGATGTGCCAAAATCCGGTATCCGGATTCTGTATTTGCTAAAATCAGCAATTATACAAACAGATCCGGATATCCGGTAACTGGTAAAATTTAACTTGTTTACCGGATTTTACCGGATAATATGTTCTTAGATAAAACTTAAATTAAAAATGGAATTCTGAAGAAAAAATACATATTTTTTCATTGATATGGATGTTGTCATGCAACCAAACAAGTTTTTCTCACATATCAGGACGTAGTCTATTAAATGTTATGACTTAGTATATTTCGTTGACTTGACAATGCATTTCAATGTATGCTGAATACTCAAACTATTTAGTTATTTTCATTTGCAAAAAGTTGATATTAATTGAGAAATGAGGTTGTTCATTAAAAAAACAAGTTTTTCTCACATATCAAGACGTAGTCTATTAAATGTTATGACTTAGTATATTTCGTTGACTTGACAATGCATTTCAATGTATGCTGAATACTCAAAATATTTAGTTATTTTCATTTGCAAAAAGTTGATATTAATTGAGAAATGAGGTTGTTCATTAAAAATTTGGGTAACTAATATCCATAAAATTAATATTTTTTTCCGTTGTTCTATTTTGCTTAAAATTTGATGGTTTTCAGACCTGGAGTGCAGTTAAATAGAAAGTATAAATTTATAAAAAGTCAATATTTTGTTTTTTTGAAAAATACTATATTTGCTGCTGAAATGTCATCAAAGTAACATGTTGGTATAGTTTCACTAAAATTAAGAAAAACTTAAAAATTAATGCTGGATTGTGACTGCTTTAAATCATTTGAACTAAAACATATCTATTCATTCAAATAATGTACTTCCTGGCCTAACCCCCGAGAAGTTTAAGTGCTAGTTAATTGTTGACCCGACCCGATCCACTGGTAAACGCGTTTCTAGGACTGTTCATATTTGCTGGCAGCTGAAAAAATGCTACGTCAGCAAAAAAAATGTGCTAACAATATACAACATCACTATGTGTGCTTAATATTCTATGTTAAAAGAAGCACCTGCAAATTTTCTAAACTAGTTGATAATTATTAAGAAAAATAAGCATAGGAGGCGCAACTTTGCACCCGTCCCAATAAACGACGTATGTAAAACAACTCATTAAAAATAAAGCCAACAGAGCTGTTAACAAATTTTAAAGTATATTTATCTAGTTTTTTAACCTATCTGTTAACAGATCTGTTTTCATAACCCATGAATCCATGCTTCAACCTCATAGAAACAACACTTCGCATTGTTCTACGGCAGCCAATACCCCTCTGAAATTATCTCCAAATTTTTTGCAAAAATGCTTTTTTGGGATGATTTGAGCTAGAAAAGTTCTTACAGGAAAGTTGTGGAAAGAGGTACTGTAGACAGTTCAAAGTATATTGATATTTTAGCAACGTTTATCGCATTTGTGGACGGTGTTATCGGACTGAATCGATTCTTCGCCAATATAGGGCGACCCCATACTTCAAAACATACCCAAAATTTCTCTAGAGAAATATCTGCAAATTTTGCAGTGGCCTGCCAAGTCATCAGACCTTTCACCTATTCATCTATACAAAATGTTTAGAGGATCATGAAGGACAATGTGAAAAAGAAATATCTAAAAAATATGCAAAAACTGAAGCAACATTTGCTGGAATATTACGCTGAGAATGCAGAAGAATTTAATGGATTCAATTATGGACAGATTTTTGAAAATTATGTTTGCCCCGGGGACAATGTCTTCCAATTTCTTCTACAACTTATACAAAACTCAATTTGCCATCGATTGATATTGATTTTGTTTATGTGCGTGTTGTTTTTGGTAAGACTGAAAAAATTCTATTTCTATTTTTTAACGGAACTATACAAGAATTGTGTAAAGAACAAAATTTACCAATTAAAATTATATATATAAATTTTATATATAATATATGCTTTCAAATATTTGAACTCTTTCATTGTGATAGGGGTTTCCTTTGATGAATAATCTTGCAATTCCACCATTATAAATCTCTTTGTAAGATAATTATTAGTTCTTTATAATGGAGATTGAAATCTTCGTATATATCTTAGATTGTTCTTATGTTCTGAAAGCTTAAAGAAGTAGTATATACTTGAAGTAATTAATTGTTAAACAATTTATTCGGGAAATATTCTATCTTTTTCGTTTTAAATATATTTTTGAAGAATAAAGTTTGATGTAGAATCCTTACTGTAGCGCTTCTGGATATTTATCTTTATTCCTTAATACATTATTATTTCTGCCATATATCGATAGATTATGTTAAATCTTGTTTATAGACTGATGTTAATACTGTATTTCAGTTTTCTATTGGTGTATTTGCAATGGTCATGACCAGAGTTATTAGCAAACTAATCTCCAAAAATTTTACACATTTCACAGATCCGAAGGGAATTGCATTTAGATCACAAGAGCATAATGAATGATTGGTTAAACAAAATCGAATGTGTATACTTGAATTAAGAATTTTAAGATTGGAATTTTCTGTCCACTTTGTAAATCGATTATATTCTCATTACTGTTGAATTTTGAATGGAATCTTTATAGCAAGAAATGATATCATTCAAATCATCTGCATACGTAAACAATTTGTAATTGTTGCTTAAGCCACGAAGGCTCTCAGAAGACATAGACCAAATGTTTGGTTCAAAAATTTTTTCTTATGAAGAGCCTATTTGAATTCGCATCAAATTCATAGGCTTTTCCCAAAATTTGTAATTGGAAACAAGTTCTTGTAAAGCTATAGAGTCATTTTTGAAGATTATCATAAATACGCTTTTTTAAATTCCCCACCTCAAATTCCTGATTCAGTGTATCAAAATCTTTGGAGAAATCAACTCATAAGATATGCCAAAATCAGGTGTTGGCACTCGCTTTTAGTAACTGAATTGCAAAGCATCAAAATTCATTGCAATATTAGGAGAAATAAATATCTTGTGAAAGGCTTTTTTCGAATATTCTTGGATAAATAGAAGTTATTGAGATAAATCTTATGTTTTCAAGTGTTGCCACCAAAGATACTTTTGGCAGGGTATAAGGTTAGCTTTTTCATGCTTGAGAAATAACCTGTTTTAATTGAACGATTCCAGCAGCAATGCCTTTGTTGAGATATTCCAGTTCTCTCCAAATATTTAGAATTTCAAATTATTTTGACTCGTTGTTCGACATCTTTTTACAATATGAAAGTTCATGAATTTCCAGTAATGTATGTCAAGTAATTTCATTGATAAAATTCACATCTTGTCATCTTGATAACATCTTTTTGCCGATATGATTTAAATTCTTCTGATTCAAAACTTTGAATGTAATCTTGCTACTATTAGTTTCATAGTTTCTTATTGTTTCATATCGTTTTTGAAGCCTAAATTTATAGTATAATTTTAGTAAAAACTTGATAAATGGTATTATTCACAGGGTTTTTGTCACCCATTTAAACTCTTCTAATGGAAAGGCTCTGATCATATATACTGTAGATACGATTTCCTATGGTCTCAATCCCAGTATCAATATATGCATTTAAAAATGTTTTCAAATCTTAAATGATTGACATTCTTATAGGAAAATATTCGAACATATAAATTTTGATTTAACATAAATTCAAGCACCACCACATTTGTGTAGCTTCTTTCAACTGCATTTTCTACATATGCATGCGGTTCGATTATTTCGAAGTAGAACACAATCATCTAAGGAAATATGATAATAGAATGACGGAGAAAATTTCTTTGACTAAGCATATATCAACAGCATATGCAATAAGATCTCTATGAAGGGTTTACAATATTCGAATCAAAATATTTGTTCCTTCTAAAAGAATTTAAAGTATCAATATCAATGATAGTTGTTTTATTCGTATTTGAAATGTTACCATTTTCCAGTTGTAAGTCGGGCACACTATATATTGAAAATCACTAAATTTTCAAGTATGCCATTACCATTTAATGAATACAATGAAAGAACGTATTGATGATAATCTTTTAGTTAATTCTTGTGAAATTCTATCCTTTTATCGTTCTGCTTCACGAAGCTTGAAACTAATAATTCTTAGTTACTTCGTTTCATGCAAGTGAGCCATAAGAATTTACTACTTCTTTCCCATAGCTTGATTTTCTAATCTTTGCTTTTGACTTCTTACATATATATTNTGTATATATATATATATATATATATATATATATGAATATATATATATATATATCTATAATGTATTAGTGAATTATATATTTTAAGAAGTTCATTGAGTGTAATATAATGTGTAAAAAGTTGAGGATTTTTAATATTTCAATTGGTTTCTTTTGTACATTGCAACAATTTGTTACTAAATTTAGCTTAAAATTATAAATTATTGGAATATTTTTATATGATCATTGATCGTCCATCATTAAACAAACCGCTTCTATAGTTGCGGGTGTTTAAACCCGGTGTATGAATAAATTCTTTCTTAGTTTTTAATTAAATTACTAGGGAAATGCAGGAAATTGGCATAGACATTTTTCTAGCAATGAAACCACAATGTTTGTAAAGAGGGACTACAATCAAATTTAAATCTCAAATATTTAATACTTAATAGTTTTAACACCAAAATGCATCAGGAAGCAAAAACTTTATTCCTTTGGATCTAATAATGCAAAATTGAGTTTTGATAACATTTATATTAAAATTAAAAAAATCAATTTGAGCAGAAACTAATTAATAAGGAGTATTTGTGTTGTTAATTTATACTTATTTCCTCCTCAAAGCAACAACTTTATCAACAGTTTTCGAATTAAAACAGTTCAAATTTCCCCTTGTTATTCCAAAATCCTGAATTTCTTAAATTCAAATTTTGAAAACTGCTCAGTCCGATATCAAGAAAATGACTTCCAAATTTTGTTGAGCTATAAAATTTTGAAATTTGACAGAGTTAATTTTATCCAATCAGCTTTTCTTTAACTTAGTAATACTATTTAAAATTGTGTGAAACTCTACCTATGTTCGAAATATCATTACAATTTATTAAATTCATTGTATCTAAACTGATTATGCATGATTTTGTTCTATTACTACATTCTCTAGTTATAACATATAGTCACACACAAGTCGAATTTGTTTTTATCGCTATTTTGTAATAGTAGTAGCTTTTTCCGCAGGTAGGCCGCATTTATGTCCGTATTACCAAATTCCAAGGCATTGATGACAGTATTGTGATCTAGTGGAAAATATTTTTAAAATTGAATTTCTATGGATATTTATTTTCCGGTATTTTTTCCTAGCTAGGAATATTTGCTAGCGATTACCAGAAGAACAATTTTAGCTCAAATATCATTTGAGATAATGAATATTTTACATTTTAAATTCTTTTGTTTTTGCTAAGTTTGAAGTACTTAGATATTCAGGAAAGCAAAAAACTAGCCAATGGCTAAAGCAGGGGTCAATGCAGATTGTCTTAAATTAGTAATTAAGAAGAAACAATTAACAATAATTGTGTCTGGATTTATTAAGTTTCAATATATACACATTTCACCTTTTTATAGGTGAGGAACTTTATTTCTCTGTAACCTTTCGAAATATCTGCATGAAGTCTTTGCATTTATCTACAGTTATAGACAAAAGTCTTTGAACAAACGGTTAAATAATAAGAAGTATTTAGTCGATTCTTGAGTAACATATCTTTGCAATTCTCTTACACAGATGTTTCAAATTTTAATCAGTTAATGATAGCTATGGTACTTGTATTTTATTGTAATTGCAGGACGCATTGGTCTGATTTATTTATTCTCAAGTTAGAATCGCTATTAGAAAAAATATAAATTGCAGGTGAATAAACTGTATTGTTTAATGTATGAGCCTAACCATAAATAAATCGATTTTTGTTTTTGTAAATAGTTACGGCAGTTGTGAATGTCACGTGCGTATTTACTATTTGAACAGGTATTATTAAATAGGGTACATTATAGACATTTGAAATACAACGAATTTCAGTGTCGTAATAATCGGGTGTTCTTATCATATATGTGTACATATATATATCAGATGACCGAAGATAGCTAAATTCTAACGGAGGTTGGTTTGCCACACTCAGTATTTATACCGGGTCTTGTCATTTCAACTTTGGTCTGATACAATGATGCTAGTATTCCTAAAGGCAGACATCCACCATTTCGGCAGTCGCTGTTTAATTCTTTTGCTTAACACTAAACTAATTCTCACACTGTTACTACTATGCAGGTTAATCTCAATGCATTTAAATATTCTATCACTGGCGCTTAAGATGTGTTCCACTATCGACTTTTATCAGTAGATTTTAGTCGAAATTACTTTTGTTCACGTTGGCGATTTTTATCATCTGATTTTTTACCAGAAAACCCGGTGTAGGACTAGCGCTCCAATAACAACTTGCTAAAATCTAATTGCCACATATTTGTTCGTTGACAATTTTCATAGGACTGCTTCTCACAACCATTGTCGAATATTCTAAATTATTATTGTCTGGAAGGCACAGAATCATTTTTTTTAAGTCCCATCTCTACCATTACTGCTAATATCAATCTAATAACAATATATATTAAAATTATTATTCATAGCCAAATAACAAATTTTAACTCTATGAAGCGAATATTCTTTGCTATATATTTATGCAAGGATAATTGCAAAGCCTATTGATGATAAATCAGATCAAGAAGTTCTTGTTATTATTGAATGGAATCCAATTTCGCTAAGAGTTGAAAATACATGGTAATTGATTTTTCAAAATTTCTCTGATATGAGAAAATTACTTTTACAATCTCTACAATTGACAGTTTTTACCCCACTTTTGCTTCAAGGGAACCCACTTTAGAAAAATCTTGCCCCATTGCCGATTTGTTCCATCCCACCTTGTCCCATGCGGCGTCCCGCCCAATTTCCATTTCTGGTTCGACATGCAAAGCAGAAATATTGCTAACAAACTATCACATAGCATTCAGGATTTTGTCATAGTTCATATTTGAGAAATTCAATAATTGATGGGACTTTTCTAGACACTTAGTCAGAGCCATTTGTGATCGATTGATTGATGCACTTTTGAGGTGTTTAGGGTTTTCATTCAATTTTTATTGCTGAGTGTTTGGCAGGAAATAAAATACTTAGTTCATGAGTATATTGAAAAATAATCTATTGCCCTAAGATTGTGTTTTAATGAATTATGACATTTGTTTATGTTCTTTATAGATTGAATCATTGGACGTTTTATCAAAATTTGAGATTGCTGACTTTAAGATGGGGAAAGATAACATGATTTGAAAAAGAATTTCTATCAGAGTACCAAATTATGAAATATTATATATATATATATATATATATATATATATATAAACATATAAAACAATACAACTTGCAGTAAAAAATGCCTATATTACCCCCAGCAACTAAAAGGTTTTCCTTCAAATTTAATTGTATAGATAGTAAATTTAGTCCTAAGCTACTTCATGAACATGAAAATTTCACCAAATTCATTTAGTTTCTTCTGGCCATGTTTTTGTTGGGCATATTTATCATTCTTTATCCATTGATGCCAACAGCTTTTCTTGGTTTCGTTATGTTGATATTTTGGAACATTGGAAAGACGTGCATGCATTCATCTGTTTATTCTGTCATCCGTGAAGCTACCGATTCACCAGCTGTTATTGCTCGTCTAGTAGCACTGGAGCAATGGACATGCACGCTATTTTATGGTTTAGCTGGATTAGTAGGCGGAACACTATATTCCAACGCTTTTTGGGAACCCTTCTTACTCGCAGGTGTTCTTCAAACTTTAAATTTAGTCGCAAGTTTTCTAGCCTTCATTTGGCATGATGCCAATTATTCTGGAGCTGCTGGTAGTTCTTCGTACTTAGTTGGTTGTCTAAATATTCTTAACAAACCCATACCCAAATCAGATAGTCAGGCTTATATGGTGCTTGAATAACGAAGATGCAATTATATCTTAGTATAGCCATAAAACTCGTGGTAATTGCGTTGGTAAGCAAATCATTTGAAACTTTTCTGTATATAGTTTGTAGGATTAAAATTCCTTTATATGGATATTTTGTGCCAATTATTGAAATATCAAGCATAGCCAAAGTTGCTTATTTTAATTATTTTATAGCCTTATATATAAATGATATTTAAAGTCGTCTGTTGACGTTTATTTGGCATGCCTTAAAACACTTAAAGGAATATTGCCTTACCAACGAGTTACTTCGCGACTACTACTGCATTTGGGTAAAAGTAATTTGTGCGGTTATTCATACACGAATATTTGTTCTGTATATTCCAAAATTATTGAAATACGTCAATTGAAATTTGCAATAAAAATATGATTGTTGTTCGTATAATATCAAGTAATAACAATTTATTTGGTTGAAATTATATTATTTAATATAATTGATTACATCAATGATTTTCATCTGTAATTGTCAACGACCTTGTTAATTGTTGTGTTTTTCTTAAATGATTTTCATAAAAATATTCTTGCAATGAATTTTTAGAGTGATACTACCAACATCTCAGTCTATGTTATGACACATCATGAATAAATTGACTAAGCATGTAAACCCAGAATAATTTATTTAAACTTATTTAGATTTTTCATAAATTTAAAAGAAAAACATTGTCAAATTATAAATATCAAATTCTATTTAAAATTTTTTCCGATTTTCGTTCAAATTCCATTGTAGCTTTGCTTTATTGAATTGTTGAATATAAAGAATTCAAAGTTGATATTGACAATTGACTTTGGGCATTTCATTTATATCTTGCATGCCTTTGTATTTAAATTAGCTTAACGCTATTATATTTCAAGATAAATCTACATGCAGAAAACAAATATTCATACTCAAGCGCGATTTTTGTTTCTGCGATGACGATTCTGACTCCACACAAAGAATATTGTCTTATAAATTGAAGTGCGTCATAAAAGCTTTACTTAAAACCTAATTAGCTAAAAAGATTTTAATTAGAGATATTAGAATTTTGTCAATTTAAAATATTTTTCAGATTCTTTTATTGCTTTTTACCTTTCAAAATAACTTGCATACTCGAAGTGAAAGAAACATATTTACACACATAGT
Source organism: Hofstenia miamia (assembly GCA_900660155.1). Classification (NCBI taxonomy): domain Eukaryota; kingdom Metazoa; phylum Xenacoelomorpha; order Acoela; family Hofsteniidae; genus Hofstenia; species Hofstenia miamia. The sequence continues at coordinate 184,367 of CABFPE010000895.1, read as the reverse complement.
TTATCTTAGTTAGTTTATATTAAAACTATATTGTAGAAATATTTATATGCTGAGTATTTTAATGGCCAAGCAAATTTAACCCTTTAGAATTTCAACGACCTTTTGATTACAAGAAATTCTAGCACAAATTGTTGTAGCCCTCTAACCGCAAAACAAAATGACGCAATCAATTACATGATAATAAAACATACTTGAAATGAATATTGTTTTCTTTCTTAAAAAGCAATTCTAAACTCGAAATAATGTAGAATATTTTCGAGCGCAGGTGGTGTAGTGGTAGCATAGCAGCCTTCCAAGCTGTTGATCCGGGTTCGACTCTGACTTGCGCAATTTTTTTATTTTTTCATTTTGTCTTGCATGGTATTTTTAATTCAAATTATGCATATATATATATATATATATATATATATATATATATATACTATATCAAATTTAATATATATTTTGAAAAATATAATTTAAATGCGTCTATTACACACATTGCCAGAAAAAATTTGTCTTGATCCTCTTCAATATTATATAATTTAAGGTATTTCCCTTGTTCGCCCGACTTAACTTACCTCTTAAATTCATTAAATGCAAAATTGACGTGAGAAATTCAAATGATATAGATATGATCTTTGCATTATTTTATAGTATTAGCATTAACCAATTAGAATTGATGATGTATTTGAACATTCGCGTGTTGACATTTTCATGAAATTATATTCAATTGCATCTACTTCATTTTTCCCTTTATAAATTGACATATGGGATAAAATTTTTTGCAAAATTTTGACGGGTGAACAACTATGGCTACAAACAAATTTTTTTTGTATTGCATAGTAAACCAATAGCGTTTAAACAATTGATGATGAGCTAGATAATCTATTAATTTTAAGATATATAAATTTGTAAAAAACCTCTTTCACTTACAGTTAAGCATAGTGCATAATCTACGCCGCACTTTCACTAGTTATTTGCTGACGTCACATGGCACTGTTTAAATTTCTTGTAATGGTCATTTCAACCACAAACTGAATTGTAATAAGCTATGTAGTAGTATAATTTAATTGAATATCTTAATTTGCAGCATAGAAGAGTACCCTACTTGTATATTGTTAGAATATACTTCGAAAATTAAGCTTTTACACATATTAGTAGAGATATAAGTAAGTTGCAAATTTAGTAAACTTCTCAACTCCGACAATGCAAATTTTGAAAAATTCGGTTACCAAATGTACGTTACAATCGTTCAGTTTTAAGAAAAGGGATACCAATCCCAACGTCAACTCTCGAAACAGGGGATAGTTTGTTTTATAGAAATAGCTATCCTATCTGTTATAACTATCCAAATTATGGTAAGATGTGAAAAAAGAGCATTGATAAATAGTTTTGAGATGTCTAGAATCAAATTACTCAGAACAGTCTGTCACAATTGTGAAATGCATGGAGAACATTTACAATGTTGTGTACAGGAAAATTATGTCCACCGCAGAAAAAAACTTCTGCGTTTTGCCATCGCAATGTCCGTTTTTTACCGCTAACCGCAGCAATGGCTACCGCAGTACATCGTACGGCGGTGTTTCGCAATATATTTGTAACGCACTCATCTCTAGTTGTGTACTCAGTTCGTACAAAGTTACAAAAGTGCAATTTGGTTTTCTATATATTTCTATTATTGAAATTGGTGATGCAATAGTTGAACTTCATAGATATAAATTTTCGTTGATGATTTAAAATTGGCATGGTCAGTGTTATAGACATTACCAATGATTTTAAAATATATGTGTTAACTAGATGGGTTAAATTTGATTTGATTTAGTGGAAATAAATTCCTATTCATACCAGTGCTATCGTTTATGAAACCTGGATCTAGGAGTTATAACTTCGTAAAATCTGTTTTCAATGGATGTTACAATGATTAAAATGTAATGTTCCAACTTGCTTTTCATAAATCTCACAAACATTTGTTATGCTGATTTATGACAATCAAAGTATTCTCTCTTATAGTTATTTATAAAAACAGGAAAAATGGAAAGCAGCTTATTTCTAGTAAAAACTCGATTCATGAATCCAAAGTATCTTACACATTTCATTGCATTTGAAATGGTGTTAATAATTTTAAGCGATCTACAGTAGTTGGGAAATATGATATTCACATTTTCGGCATATATTTCCTACTATGCCTCAAGAAGAATTAGACTCAGATCTGAAAGGAATTCATCAGTTATATGTATATATATATATATATATATATATATATATATATCCCACTAAATGCTATTTAAAAACCTCATCATGACGAAATTCTTGACATAAATCCTTGAAATATTGCAGGGTAGTGTCTCGTTGTACTACCTACCCCCATAGTAAATATATATAAATACTGCAAAAGCAATGGCCAAAAAATAGGTATTTTGGGAAAAATAACACTTCCCGCTAAATGTCTTAGAAATTTCGTACCACTTCCTGCCAAATATAAGGTTTCTGCATTTTCCATAGCAAAAATCGGGAAATGTAAATATATATATATATATAGATATATATAGGGGTTATAAAAGCACGTGCTTTATTTTGTTTTCCTTTGTTTCTCCTTTGCTTTAGTTTATTTAGTTTACTTAGTTTCTTAGTTCTATTTAATGTGTTTGCGCTTACTATTTTTCAGTCGAATTTTGTATGTAATGTCATGACTGTGTTAGTAAATTAGAGTTTGTGCTTGATGCTTGTTAGCTAATCCATTGAGAAATATTCTAAGCAGCTATATATTTAATGTAGAGCTCTCAAATTGCAGAAATTTTTCAACGCCATGGCAATTGAAATTTCTATCTAATGTTATCACTTAATATTTTAAACGAAAAGTTTCTGAAGCACGACATCAAATTTGAAATAGTGAAATTCACAAACAGATATTTGTTTGCATCAGCAATAATGATAAAAATCATTTTTACTAACACTCTCTATATATATATATTATATATATATATATATATAGGAACAAGAATAAAAGAACATCTAAATGGGCACCTAAGATCAGAAATATATTTACATAAACATACTGCAAGTGAAGATAATTTTTATATACTACTAAGATCAAACTATCGAAAAATCGATGAAGCAATTTTAATTAAGGACACTGAGAAAGATCTACTATTAAATATTCAACAAAGCATGCTAACATTAAGTTTATTTTAGAAGTCCATGCAATATTTATTTTATAAAGTGTAGTTATTGTAAATATATTACCGCATTATTACAGATGATTTATAATCAAAACCGGTCTATTCTAACTTCTAGCTAACATGAATATATCAAACTCAGTATAATTACATTTGAATAAATATATATATATATAAATATATATATATATATATATATATACTGTTTTATAAAATTAAATATGATATAGGAACTGCAATTGAATGTAGTATACAGAAGAATAAAAAAGAAATATATATATA
>CABFPE010000895.1:121016-172514 GCA_900660155.1 Hofstenia miamia | reverse complement strand
ATCCTGTTGTACAATTCCATAAAGTGATATACACACAAATTCATAATATACCCATAATTGCAAAATTAAATATATACAGGTAGATTACAAATGAAATAGTACTACGCTACACACAGTTAATTAAAATTACAAGATAAAAATATCATTCACAAGTACACATTTTAAAAAAAATCACAACATTTAGAAATTTTAAAATATTTGAGTTACTTAGCCAATGAGTTCTTTTATTAGTTTTTTGGCTTATGTAAAGATCTTTCCTCTTGAATGGCTGCAGCTCAGCTTGCTCGACAGTTTACATGTATTATGAAGAATTTTGCCAATATTTACACTATATTTGTTCGTTATTTTGCAGATATTAGATCGTTTATTGAATTTCAAGTATTTGCTTAAGCAGATTTTGTTTCATAGTTAACAAGCTTATACATGTGTACTAGACTGTTATACATGTACATTGTAATGTAGAAAGGTGCTAACATTCATGTTTTGCAATTTGTTTATTGACCAGTTAAATATTCTATTATGCTGCTTTGCTTGCTTATGTTCATAATGCTTTAGACTATGCATGCATATATATACGGCTAATACCAATACGTCTAGAACTGTATTATATACTGGTATTTTTTGCCTGTAATAGATATTGTATTGCTGCTGCCATTCCATGCACCTTCTAATGAAGGAGATCAACATGCACGCCCCAATAGTTTATTACTTCTGTATACATAATTTTTAGGCTGTTTTTATAGAGTCTGAGCACTACGTCATTTCTAAGTTATTGCGTTTCATTAGAAGCAAGAATTACGGACTGCGTTTCTCCTCATTCATGGTTAAATAAAATTTGCTTTAGTAAAACAGTCAATATACTTTTCCATTGTCAAAAATTCTATGTGTTGTGCAACTCGCAAAAAGTTAATGAAGACGCACTGCTAATATATATATATATATATATATATATATAAAAATAAAAAAATATGATACAATAGATAACATATGATTCATGTACTTGAAATACAAAAACATGATTTATGTCCAACGTTAAAAGGAACGTTAGAAGAAACGTTTAGACAATTATGAAAAGTTCATTGACACAAGAATTCTTTTATTGTTTTTTCGAAGACCCCACCTTCTGCATCATGACAGAAATGAATCCTCTGCTGGAAATTTCTCATTGAATCGCGATATTGTTTTAGTGGAATAGCATGAAAAATTGCTTCAATTGCTTGTCTCAAATCGTTCAAGCTTGCAAAACGATGATTGTTTTCAAAAACCAATGACTTGAAGGTGCAGCACGATTATATTTTTCTGTGAATCTTCTCTGACTTTCAGCTAAGTTTTCAAAAGCAATAGCCCAAGCACAGGAGTTAACTTGTTCTTCAATAGAATACATTTGAAATTGAATGAATTCAGGCACCTGGTTCGAGAAGCAACTGATATCGATTAGAATCCGCAACGCTGGGTGACCTTTAGACACAATGGAATGAAAATTTCGATTTATTCTTTGTACTAAAACTTTTGGAACACCCGGTATATATATATATATATATATATATATTATATATATATATATATTTAATATTTTGTCAAAAATGTTATTGCTGTACGTTTTTTAAAAATATAAATAGTAAATTTCATGTGTTTACAGAATAACTCTAAATGTCTTAGATAATCAACATCATTGATTCATAGAATAGTAGCTTAATATGTCGTGATAGTGTTGAATATAGTAACTTTCTACTGTTTTCCACAGTGCATTTTGTAATTTTTTACATTTAAAAGAATGATTGCGATCATCAATTGTGATTTGAATGCGTTATTTACAATTGAATATAAATTTTCTTTGTTTAATTTTAAAATACTAGAAAGTATTTTAAAGGCTTTTCTTAACTGAATTTGCCGCATAGTCTTTTTATTTGCAAAAATTCCATATCTTTTTGGTATGGACTAATTACCAATTGTTTCCAAGATCAGGATAATCGCGAAAACGTTGTTGGGAATTCTTCGCGATAATATTTTGCACATGTAATTTGGAATTTGCGAATCCCAGAAGCTGAACGAATTTTCTTCTTTTAAAATTTGTTTTTTCATATATCTCACTCACATTCATTAAAATTAAAAATGATGCATCTATAATTAACTCAAACTACATCATTGGCGGACTAACCATAACGCTGAATAGCCTGCAACCTAATGTTGTATAACTGCGTCAATTATCTATTTTAATTTCGACATTAATGAATTTAGTTATTTTGTAAAGTGTGCAAATTTAGCATAATTATTTCCGTTAAGTTATTATGCAGTATTTTTGTTAGCTTAAAAGGTTTTATTTATTCATGTACTATTGTTTGATTCCTTCACCAGTTTCGTTTGTATAAATATGAGCGATTTATTCATTGTTGGATCGGCAGTTATTCTCATTAAATCCTTTTTTACTTTGTTATCTTGACTTTACTTTTATAAAATGTGTTTCTAATTTTTCAACTGCATCATTAAATGACACCCATTCGGCGGATAAGCTGGTTAATGGCCATCCTTTAACTAGGTTAGGTATACGGTTAGGGCACTTGTACTGCTATTCATCCATAACGAAATTTATTATTATTGCTTTCACCTAAATTGCACGAGATGAGAAATTCACTGAGTTTAGGTTATTTTACTTAGCACTTAGGTTCACCACTTGCACCCAAGAGTTAAGGCTTCTTGTTTCTTAATCTAATTAGGGCTCTAGTCTTATACGAATCTTCTAAAAGGTTATCTGTATCGGGTCGGCCAAATGTGGCCACTCTTCCCTAACATGATCTCCTGCTTACTTTTAACTTTAATTAGGATATTGTATAATAGCAGGAGGAGTTAGTTAATTTTGTAGCATCGGTCAATCCACGAATCAACTCAAAACCCTCAATAAGATAGAATAGTAGGAACGCATGCTGATTTCTCACCGATGCCACACTAAGGGCCTGATCTTTATCAACTCAAAACCCTCAATAAGATAGAATAGTAGGAACGCATGCTGAATTCTCACCGATGCCACACTAAGGGCCTGATCTTTTAAGGGGCCTGGAATTTTAAAAAATCTAAGAAATAGGTGGGCGCTCCTTTCTTGCAACGCACATCAAAAAGCAGCAAGCCCTGCAAGCATAAAAATCGTGCAAACGCACTGCAACCTATCCACCTTCAACTCTATATGCAAATTCAAGAAAGAAGGATCAATTCAAGTAAAGTCGAAATCAGGAAGACCAAGGAAAACCACTCCTGCAGATGAAAGAATGCTTATACGCATTTCAAAAGCCAATCCGGAGAAGACCACAAGACAACTACAACAAGAGTGGGCTCAAGGTCAACATGTTCATAGAACGACAGTTGCAAGAATTTTAAAGAAGTATGGTTTGCATGGCCATATTGCTGCATTGAAGCCGTTTTTAACACAAAAGCAACGACTAAATCGACTTAGGTGGTGCCGCGTGAATCTTATAGGTTCTCTTGATATCTGGAGGAAAGTGATTTTCTCGGATGAAACTAAGTTGGAACTTCATCCAAGAAGAAGACGCTTTGTGAGAAGGCCTTCAGGCAGTGGAATGCGGGATAACCCAAGATACACTGTGAAAACTATGAAACATGGTGGAAAGTCTTTGATGGTGTGGGGTTGCATTTGGTCATCCGGCCAACGAAAGCTGGTTCGCATTGATGGGACTCTCAATAGCCGTCGCTACATTGACCTACTAAGTTTCAATTTGTTGGCTCTCATGGGAAGTGAGGAGATATTTCAGCAAGAAGGAACTTCTTGTCACACTTCTAGAGAAACACGTCAATTTTTTGAAGAATCCGGATTATCCATTTTGAGCAATTGGCCAGCACAGTCTCCGGACTTAAACATTATTGAGAATTTATGGAAAATTCTCAAAGACAAAATTGCCTGTCGGTATATAAATACTGTTGATGAACTCTGGAAAGCTGCTGAGGAAGAATTCTACAATATCCCGGATGAATACATCGCAAAACTCTTTGACAGCATACCTCGAAGATTGGAAGAGGTTATTCGAAGAAAAGGCTTCTCTTCTTCGTATTGACTGCAGGAGATTCAAATATAATTTTGTATTCTAACATTTCTTACAATTTAATGCCATTTTATGTTCTTGTAAGATAATATATCCATTAGTTTGTTAACTTCTCATTACTTTTGCCCAGTTCAGTGTGTCATGATAATTTCTAAATTTTACAAAAAAAAATTTCAATGAATAAAATACAATGTTAGCACAGATACTACAAATTAATGAACACCCGTGTGTCATTTCCAAATATCGTGTCCCCCAAATGACAGCCAACTATGGTCTCAGGGCAACTTTGTCATTTTATTTACATGGTTCTCAATACTTTTGCACACAACGGTAGTCAAGACACCGATTGATGATGTCTCGTTGATGATTTATTAATACATGCATTTGGGCTCTGTTCAATGCGAGTTTAGTGACTTTTTTGTTATAGGCTTGCCTAAAAAATTTTGAAAATTAAAATAAACAAATTTTCCATGATTTTTATTTCTTTCTTAAGCTTTCTAAAATTGCAGTATTTCACTTATATTAGCAACTACGGTAAAACCGTGACTAACGGCTGACTACACCTAAGGCATTACAGCCAAGGCCAGCTTGGGCAAAAATTTATTTGCAAGGCTGGCTGCGTCCAAGAAAATAGAGTTGTACAATATTTGGTTTATTTGGGAATTTTTTAAATATTTCTAGTCAAATTCAAATCCTATGTCAAAATTTTTAAATTAATTAAAATAATTTTTTAACAAATTCAGAAAATATTTTTAAACTTGTGTTATAAGATCACAATCGTTAATAACTGTACTAGTGGATTTTCGTTCATTATTTACGTTGTATATACACAAATAACTAGGTTTGTTAGTAAGCTGGATCAAATGCATAATATTAGTATCAGATTTATTGTCGATGAAGGCAAAATTTTATAGTGTTGGATTTTTATGTCGCACGCAAAAGTTTTAATATACATTACCTAATTCCAAATATAGTTTTATGTGTTTGACATTTTAAGTAATTTAGATTTCGCTTACCGACAATAGTAGCATACAAATCAGTGTAGTAGTACAATTCAAATCCATTCTGGAGCTAATTTTCTTCATACAGGAACTTTTACTATTTAACAATAATTGTATGAACGCAATTTTTGAATGAAATTTAATAAGAAATTGATTGAGACTAAGACACAATGTTGCTTATTAGCATCAGCACGTTAGCTTTTTTGTTACAAGTTCCAAGTACTAATAATTCAATTAATGTCTCTAAAAGTTTTATAATTAAATTTTGAAACTCCTTTACCAAATTAGGAACGCAAATTTTCTTTAAGTCGACATTGTTCAGCACAATAGCACTCGTAAAATATATTCAAATATCACAAAATAATAAGCAGAGTGAATTGAAAATTAGTTTCCTGGTGTGGGGTTCCTGAATGAATATAATTAATAAAAAGTTTTTATTAAATTTGGAAACCAGATTTTGGTACAACATAGGCCCGCAAGGTAAAGTGAATAATAGTTTAACATCTATATAATGGCGATTAACACTACAGATTCCAAGATATGAGAAGTAGTGCCGTGAATATTCGACAAAAATTTTCAATGTCATTTGGCGAATTATGTCTCATAATTCGTAAAATTCACATTGGTAAGCATATGCAAATGCAGAAAAAATATTAATTTTATAAAAAATTAAACTGAACAAATACTCACTTCCTAAATTTTTATTTACAAATGTTCTGTTTCACTACTTGTCTAACAATGGCACACATACATTGTAAGAGATGGGATTTTTGCATATTTTTTATTGCTGTGGATTACTTTTTATGTTACTCAAAATTGAATTTTTGTATTTCATCTGCTTGTGAGTTTGACCAAAAAAGTTCCAAACCTATGAATTGAATACTACAGATACAAAAATTTATCTAATTCTTGTTTCTAAGCTTTTCTCAAACTAAATTTATTTGTTATTACCTCCGCCAAAGAGGTTATGTTTTTGGTAGTGTTGGTTTGTTTGTTTGTCTGTCTGTTAGCAACTTTAAGGAAAAAGTAATAAATGGATTGACCTCAAGTTTTCACAAGGGGTGCGTCTCCGCCCAAGGAGGAATCCATTAAATTTTGGTGCAGATCTGGGGGAAACAAGCTGTGTGGCGGAGGTCTGAGCTCTCCGAGTGTTTTTCTAGTTCGATTTAGATCCGTTTTTTTTCAATTGATTTTCACTTATTGATCTTATATCATATAATGTTTATGTAGTTGAGATCGAATTCTTATGTCTACATACTAAAATATTACTGTGTTCTATGTAAAGGTGAAGTTTTTAAATTTTGACGAGATTTTATATAAATATCTCACAGCTTATGAAACCAACAATCTTATCAAAATTGTTTAAAACATGATACAAACTAAATAGTAGTATAAACGGTTAAACATGACAAGTTAAAGTTCAGAATCAACGCATGGATAAAACATTTTAACCGGAAATAATATTCAAAATACTGAAGACCTACGCTCAATGGCACACTTAGGGAGTATGAAGAAATATACTTCCATCTTCAGGCTTTCAAAATTTCATTTGGCTTAAAGATAAAGTATTTCAAAAAAAATTTATAAAGGTAAGAACTAATGTATTAAAATGCATTTTAACTACAATATTTTCTATTATTTACAGTTTTTGGAGGGATATTTCATCTAATTGATCCTACGTTTAAGGGAAACAGAAATGCCCTCTCCTATCAGAAATTTCTGGATGTACAACTCAGTGGCGGATACAGAAATATTTTTTAGAAGGCGGAGGGCAATGCAAGATAGAATTCTAAGCGCATAATTCGGTACTACGGCTGGTTAAAAAGTATTGGATTTTGACTTTTTAAAATTCAAAACTATGCAACTTCTTAAAACCCAGCTGAATTTTTTATAATTTTAATTATTTCATTGTTTTTATCCCAAAGTAGTAATATTGATAGTGGACTATTGTGTGAAATTGTATCAATAAAATAGGATTATTTTTAGAAACAACGGTATTTTTGTGGAAGATTTTTCACGAAAATATGCACTAAATTGAATATATTATGTATTTCATATTTTAGGATTTTATGTTCAACAACAAATGAGAAATTTTTAATGCATTTTTCATTTGATATAGGGTTAAGAAAAGTACAAAATGTTCACATAAAATTATGAATGTGTGCCTACTCGTGAAATTTTGTTGAATATTTTTATAAAATTCAATAAAGTCAAACATCCTAAAATGTAAAAATCTTGATAAAACAAATGAAATCTCAAAATTACTAAAAATTGGCCTGGGTTTTGAGAAGTCACAGACGTTTTCTTGTAATTTTGAAGAAGGTGCATCTTGGTGAAGTCCACCTATATTAATGAATTTGAATACAAAAAGTTGATGCACCTTATTTGGTACAAAATAATTTGGTTGCCCGGGCCTCCTCGGTCCCCTTCTGTGTCCGCCCCTGATGCTCCTCTCTACACTTTTTCCATAAGTAATTCACGAAAATTTTTACATAGTTTTCTTGAAAAGTGGACAATGCTCAATTTCTTTTATTTTGATTTATAACTATATGCATACATTTCGAAAATTGAACCATTTTATGTGCATTAAATTTATACAAGCCTCAGAACACCTATAAAATTCAAATTTAGGGTGCTTTCCAAAATCAATCATGAAAATACGATAAGTTGAAAAACTCTTCACAATCGTTTTTTATATTTAATCAGAAACATTCTAAAGAAATTTGAATTATAATTATTGAAAGTTACCGCCAGCGGGTTGGCCACACCTAAGATTTCTCATAGCCATTTGTAGCCATTTAGAAAAAAACTTGTGGAATCTTAACATATCATAAGTTACCAGGATAATAGCGAATGCGAGGTGATACTATAGAAAAATTAATCTAAGTCATAATTTTTCGTTTGTAATTTTGCAATACTACATTGAAAATTTGAGAGAAAACCTTTCTTGAAATACACTATAAATCGCACTTAAATTTAGCTTTGTGAAAACGTTTTGCGATCTATGCGGATTTCTATTTCAAAATGAGAAGAAATGTCCTCTTTTATTCTATTTCTAAAAAACTTGTATTAACATTGAAAAATAAACACCAAATTCATTTCCTTAGTTAATCAAATCCAGAGTGAAATATAAACTGATTCTATTAGCTTGGATATGTATTCATGAAATTTATTCAGATTTTCTGTTTGAACTGATAATGTATCGTATATCTAATATTCGTCAGGGTTTGACACACTAGAATATCAAAATCAAACTTTACGATCGGGCTTTTTCCTCTAGAATCTATATTGGTTCTTTCTAGTTTTAGGAAATCCCAAAGACATATATGCCTAGTGAGCTTCTAACCGAATAAATTGGAAAGAACAGGTTTTATATACTAGCCGTAGACATATACCTTACCTAATGCGACCACATTTCAGGGTGATCGAATCAAAAAGCTATGAGTCACGATTCCCAAATTATCATCTGAGCCATAGCTAATTATAATGATAATAAAAGGCATGCTCAAAACTGCAAACAATAAAAATCAAGATAACACTAGCACAAAGCTAAACTCAATTGATTCAAATTGAAAACATTACAGGTTAAGCTACTAATTTATACATAACATCATAATCATTGCCTGTAGCTTGTTTACAATTCAAATTCAATTCCTTTCCAAAGTTTAAAAGTTTAATTTAAGCAATCGGCGTTAAGTTTAAATGAGGGGACAATCAATAAACTGCACTTGTTCAAAAAGTTAATCTCCAAATTACAGAAATTACAAATAAATCATAATAGATCAAATAATGACTTAACAATACAAAACATAAAACTATGATATATATTAAATATATATTTACTATTAATATAAAGTTATCATTGTAACCAAGATAGTTTTGGATATGAGTCTCTACCAGTTTCCTTGGTTACCACAATCGAAGCCCTATAATTTTATTATGACTGAAAACTTTCGATATGAGTCACTTCTGGCATAATAAGCACAAAAATCGATTAAAGATCATGATTGTTGCCCGAGTGACAATACACTCCCCCTTGTTCACATTAAACTTTGGGAAATAATTTTAAAGGCGGCCCTAAAAGCAATTTCTGATCTTCCTTGATCATTTCAGTGGCCATTCCTCGTCCAACTTTGGACATTACCATATCTTTCTCTTTTTGTGATTTGTATAAGGTATATTTGAAGGGTTTGTTGAAAAGAAAATAAAGTTCATGAAAGTTCTCAAACTTTTCCAATTTGATGAAGTTCGGAGACAATAACTGGCTTCAGAAGCCGAAATTAAGTTTACTTATACATCAATGCCTGACAAAGGGGTTGGCCCAAGGGGCTTGAACCCCTACAAACGACTGAAATGTGGGACCACCAACAAACTTATGGATTTTCATAAGAAAACTGTATTGAGATGCTAGGTGTCTGGTGTGGCGTCCTTCGTCCATGCCGGGGTGATGATTGAGGGGGATAGGGACATGTTCTACTTTGATTTGGAAAGCATGTATAATGTCTCCCTTTAGGCCAATAGAAAAATTTTTATTTTTTAAACACATTTCTATATTCTATAAAAAAAAAATAAAATTTTTTCAAATTTTTAGAATGAGCAGTGTATTTATACCAAAAGCTAGCCTATACAGAAATTAGTGTAGAATGACAGGAGTGTGTGCTTAACCAAGAAGACGGTGAATTTGACTAGTGATCAGTTTTGTAATTTATATGTTTGCTAAAGAAATAGGTTTTTGTTTATTAACTAAATTTCAAACATTAAGAACTTTTAGAGTTGATTAATTAATTATTAAATTTCATAAAAGTTCAAGAATTTTAGCTTTGAATAAAGTTCAAAAAGTTCAAACTTTTGAACTACAGCATAAGGGCTTCTCTATGTGTCACTTCTTCTCATTTGTATTTCATCACCAACATCTCCAACCATCTTTCGTTTTTAACACACCTCATTTGTATACTGTTATATCATCTTGTGAAAATATCATGAAGTCATTTATATAAACATGCCCTTTTCAGTGCAATCATTAACTTCATCATGGCGTCTATGTCAATCATGTGTGCAACTTCTTCTTTGATGTTGGTGTTGGGATAAAAATGTGTAGACACTGCCCTTAGCAAACTAGTTTGCATTACCTCTTCAAAAAATAACAATGAATAGTGCATAACTTATTCTCTCATCATTAGCTCAGGGTCTGAAACATCTGCCCTAATCATTGTTATCACTTCAACTCCTTTGGTAACATTGTAATAACTTATGATCATTTCAATATTATAAATCCAAATAGTAAGGTTGGGTTTAACTTAGCAATCGAATTTTTTACTTTCCCTAGCTGTCTACTGATAGGTTGCCTGTTTTTATACAGGTCTATTAATGTTAGTTTTCCATTGATGAACACCCTCTCTGCATTGTTGCCTTCTATCAAATTTCTCCTTGCTACCTTGTATTCTTCCAACTTAGCATATGTTTGCATTTCTCTATCATGTTTCAAAACATTTTCACAGAGCCTACACCTCTCTTAATTAATACCTTCATATATAGTGAAAATACAGTTGAAAATAATTAAATTTTGGTTCACACATTGCTCCCCAAATGTACTTCTTTAATGTATCAGAGAATATTGTAGAATAATCCTATTAATTTTCAAGCAACTAAGAAGAACTTAAAAAAAGAAAGACAAATGGCTCTACAAATTAATATGATTTTGCTACATACTGATTTAAACAATTGTATGAACAAATATGCATCACCAATATTTTTGACATAAATCAGAGGACGAATTGCTCCTCGCTTATTTCAGTCTTCAGACAAATGCCATGCAGAACTATTACATGGATTAGCAGAAATTAACGGCAGCAGGTACTTGTTTTACTGAAAACATGTTTATAAAAAATTTCATATAAAAAGGAATGAAAGGAATTGTTAGTTAATGGAATAAATTTTTTGGAATTGAAATGATCTTTTATTTTACATCTGGTTTGATTTCATATTAAAATGCAGAGCTAAGCAATTCATGCAAAGTCTGAGGCCCTAATTGTGAAATTCATTTAGGTTATGTATATGTGTAGGTTTTTTCCCGTTTTTCTTAGCCTACTATCATTCATTAATGATTTGCAAGTAGTCACAAATTTGAGAAAGGCAAATCAGCTAAACATAGAATTACCTATACATGTTTTAGATCCAAATTGTAAGACTATAATCAAATGATAAGTGGCCTCATATCATTTGTTATATTTTAATTGTAGATGTTATTAAATGAAGGTTGGGGAACTGCTCTAATTTTTGTCTTGTTATACATTGTTTTTAAATATTTTTTATCTTGTGAATATCAGCTTGTATCTATGTCCTTCTGACACTGTTATTATCAGTTACTATCACAAAATTGCGAAAAGAGTATGAATTGAATAGTGCCTGGCTTATTAATTCAGTAAATAGGATACACATAATTGTCATTCCTCCTTGAGTTTGAGCAGAGTGTTTGTAGTCTGAATACACTGAAATGGAATGAATCATCAGTGAATGGATATGGCATTGGTCAGATGCTCATTACAGAACAAGCTGGAGTAGATGGTTATATAAATAGCAATGTGCTAGAAATAGAAATCAATTATAGTTGTTTCTTATTAAATCTAAATATAATAGTTTGTTCTAATCTAGACATTGCCCTGCAATAGAAAGCTGTCAGAGCAAAAGTTAAATTACCATACTAAAACATGTTCAAGCCTGGGTGTTGATCCTACAATATATTAACATAAGAGTTGCACATGTCAAGCTTATTGCTTTTTATCTTAGGACTTATTTTTCCAGAAGTATTTTGGGCTCCCACTATTCATGTGTAAAATTTATCAAATCAGTTCATTACTTTTATCATTTGAAATACTAATTGTGAGCTTTTGCAATATTCAATTTTTTGCTTTCCATGACAGTGGACATACTATAGTCTCATTAAGGCTTTGTGCTGCCATTTTTTCTATCTTTTTGCCTTATTGGCAATCATCACCTAGGTATTTTTGTTAAAAATATCACTGGCAACCATACTGCTCCCCTCACATATATATTTGGAACACACGCTTCATTGAAAAATTTATTTTTGAAGTTCTTCTTTTATTTAACTTATAGGCCCATTTAATCTCTGTGAGTACTTTCTCTATAGATGGGTGGAAACACTGGGATGGGCTGATGATGTCTATTTCTGGCTACACACCTTTGAATTGACCTTTACATTTTAAGGTATTCCAAACTTCTCTGATTTCCTCTAGCAGTTCATGACTTTGTCAGAATGCAAAACATATTTGGAAATCTGTAACACTCATGATATTTGTCTCTGGGTTCAGCAGTTCCAACATTTTTCTTTGTATGGTTGCATCTAATATTACCCTCTTATCAACAATCATTCAGTGTGTTGTGATCTTCCTGCATACATTCACTATCCTATATTTACTTTTAAAGATTATTAAAAAGTTCTCTATGCAGGAATTTAGCATTTCTATCTCATCTGGACTAGATTCTTCCCATTCATCTCTTAGTGAGAGCACCAATTATATGCCTTCCACCTTAGCTTTTTTGTAAGCTATCTGAATTTATTCCATTACACCCTCCTTCTGATTTTTGCCACTGCAGAAAAAATATATAATGAGAAGGTTTTCAAAATCAATGTTTATGCACTCAAACTTCTCTAATTCACACCAGTTGTTTGTAAATTTACTCTATTGTTTTCACCTGAAATCATTGTCATATATCACATGAAATGAGCTTTGCCAAAACCAAAGGCTTATTCCAGCAACCATTCTTGAGTCATAGCATATTATGGTGCTAATACAGGGATGCTGTTCAAGAACCATTACCAAAGGGACAATTTTAATCAAACATTCCAATGATTTTCCATTATATTGGCATCATATATCCATGGCTGTCTCTTCTGACAATCTGGTGCTGTACTCAGAGCTATAAAATGTGGGAGGACTGTTTCATTTACTACTTTAGACATTTCAAGTTTGCTGCTCTCTGTTTTTTTACAAAGTTATGGATGAAGAGCAAAGCATGCTAATAGTGACTATGGAGGATCACTAGTCACTCAGGGGTTAAATATTAATATTAATAACCCCAAACAGGGAAAATATAGATAAATTATCTAAATTAGTTACAATGTTATCTGTTGTAACAATGGGTACATTTTCTTTTCCTGCCAAGTCAATATGTTGATCACAAGTAGATATGCGTCTCCTCTTGGGGTCAAAGGATCCATCAACTACCAATGTACCTGGAACCACATCCAGTGGTTGAGCTAATAGTCACCCTGACAACTGAGAATCCATCTTTAACATTATGGATCATTGTTGCCTCTCCTCCTCACCAAGCCTGGATATAAGTCTCAATAGTGCTGTTGAGGATTGTGCAATGCCCTTACATTACTCAATTCTTCACTTCACTCATCTCCTCAATTGGTTGGTAGATGTTCTCTCCTGTGATTGGGTATTCATTACTAAATAGATATATTAGATTTAAATCCTATACATTGGGATCTCACACTTTCTGGTTACAGGCTTCTCTTTTAGGCCACTCTCATTTTTCAACATTTCCTTAATAGGTACATAATAACTTTCATTCTCATACAAATTGTTAAAATTTTCCTCTTTTACATCAATTAAATTATCACATTTATAATAACAATCATTCCATTTATTATTAGTGTAAACTCATCATTGTTATAGTAACATCCTCTACCAGGAATTATTAATGTTTGTCATTTGCTACTATATAACATCAGTTGTATATTTCCAGGTAGGGATTTACTAACTAGATATTGCTTTAGCTTTTGTATAGTTCTGTTAGCATAACATAACCAGATTTAACTATTCACTATTCAGGTGACAAAGCCACTCAGCATCTTCTCCAATGATCAATACAAGTTTCACTTGTTCACCAAGGATCTGTTTGGTTGAGTTCCACTTCTCAGCTCAGCAATGTAACGTATGTGTACTCTATCCTAGCTCAGTATATACTCAAGACAAGACACAATTCAAATTAGGCTTATTTTTGTAAAAGTGATTCATGTATTGCAACTAGACTTGTTACTAGCTGCCCTATTAATATTTCATGTAGCCATTACCAAAATATATTGGCTTTAATAACTAGTCAGAAAATTGACAGCTTCCTAACCTACAATTAATGATTACTACATGTTTGGGCACTTTATTGGTCACTTTATATTCAATAATTTGGATCTACAATATTATAGATATAATCCCTAGGTTTTGGTCATACAACCATATTTTGAATCTATGATAATTAATACATGTAGTCAATGATTGATAGTCAACTAAATGAGAGAAAAACTCCTATACCTAATGTAATTGCACTTTCATGATCTGGCACAAAGACCCTAGAACAAACTTATGATGGATCCAGACCACTACTAAACACAACTTGTTTAGCTGTTTCATGTGTAACAGTAATTTGCTGGTGCCCATTTCACAGTCCATGGACTGTGAATCTGTGCTAATGGTTTCTACTGCTTCACCTTTGAATTGGTTCACAGTTACTCCCATCAGCACTTGACCAGTTGTGGTTCCTGTGGGGATAACATCAGCCTTGAATCACTTTCATATCTCCATGGTTCTTCCACCACTTACACCTTCCTCTGCAACTCCAAGTGTCACACTGCCCTTGAATTGGCGTCATGGACTCTCAGAAGGAAAGTTGTGNCTGTGCAGATCTCTGGTGGGAGAGGCTAATTGTCCATTTGTCACAATGCTCTTGAATCAGCCTTGGGACTACTAAGATGCCTTCCCAATCTATGTTGTCTAGTCATCAGCTCTTCATTCTCGTTACTTCTGGTTTGAGAACTTCTGCATGCTCTCCTTCTCCTGTTTGTGGTTGAGAGCTCCTCCTGTTGCTGTTTCCTTCACACTTTCTTCTTCATTGGTGGGTGCATCATTTTCTTCTAGTTTCCTCAATTCAGTTAGTAAATTTAAATCCCATATTTAAGGGTCATATATAGGTTTATTTCTCACTGTCCTTTAAGGCAGCACCCTCTCTCTTATGTTTTCATCTCTGATATCTGCTGTGAATTCCTCATCAAATTCTTCTTCAGGTAAGCTATCTAAATCACACATATTGTATATAATTTCATTGCCATTAATTTGGCATATTTTGAATTCAGTATTTTTGTCTATCTTCATCTCTTCAATGTCTGCTGTTGCTCTTTTCAGATTTTGAAAAGCATATACCTTGTCTCCTACCTTATGTGTATGTAAATAGATTTTTTATTATAATTACATTGTAGTCTCACAGCTGATTTCTTTATGTTGTGGTACATCATTTTGTTGATACCTGTAATCTGCTTTCTTAATTGGTTTACATATTCATTGTTCACATTTTTGCTGTAATTAGTGTACTGCATTGATAGAAGTGCCATCACCTCTCTTCCAAACATTGCTTTGAACAGTGTTACTCCTGTTGTTGCTTGCAGTGATGTATTATAGTAATATTCAATCATCTTGATGCCTCTCTCCATCTATTACCTCCTATCCTTGATGTTGCCACCCTGATTAATTTAATCAGTGTTGGATTGAGTCACTCTAAGGTTCCATTGGCTCCTGGGTGGTAGGCCACTGTCCATTTGCTTGCTATTTCCAGAAGCTTTGCCATCTCTTGAAAAAGTCCACTTTTGAATTGGGGTCCCTTATCTGTTATTATTGTTTCCATCAGGCCAAGTCATAAAATCCATTCTTTCAGTATTAATTCTGCTGTTGTTTCTGCTGTTATATTTCTCATTGGGATTGTTCTTGCATATTTTGTGAAGTTGTCTACCATTACTAATAGGTGTTGGTAACCCTCTTCATCTTTTGACAGCATCTCCAGATCTATATGAACTATCTCATTTGGTTGTGTCACAATAATCTTTTCAAGTGGTGCCCTCTGTGTTGGAAAATGTTGTTTATTGTGTAATAGGCATGTAGTACACTTATTGATTATGTCCTCTGTGACTTTCCTTACTGCCATTGTTATGAATCTTGCATTAAAGGTTTTTTAAGTTTGTGTGATCCCCAAGTGGCCCATTTCATGTATTTTTCTTATCAATTCACTCTTAAAGTAGTCTGGTATCACCATTCTGTTGTTGTTAGCTTCTATGTACAGTAATCTGTTTCTATTTATTTTCTACTTATACTGTTCATAGTATCCTACTGTTAGTTTTGACAATGTTGTTCAAGGTTCTCTTATCTTTTTTGTGATTTCATTGAGGATTACATCATCCCTCTGGTTTTCCACTATTTCGATATTTCTTCCCTCATCAATATCAGTAGGACTGCTTGGCCTTTTTTGTCCACATTTATTGATTTTCTTCTTCCATTAACTGTAACAGTCTTAACTTATCTTTTAATTGCTCAAGTTCTCCTGCTTGAAAATAATTTCCTTCTATCAACTGTCTATTTATTCTTTCCATTTGTTGATTTTTCTCTTGCCATTGTTGATTCTGCTCTAGGAATCTTTTGTTGGACTCAGATAGATTTTGTGTGAGAGTTTTAATCTCTTTTTGGAATAGTTTGCTTTGTTGATCTAAATGCAATTCCATATCTAATTTGATTTCATTCATGATGATTTCATTCTGTTGCTTCATCTGTTTAAATTTGTCTGTTAACTGCTCTATTTCACTCCTCAAGGGTGCTTTGTTTTCTTGACTCCTTTTTAACATGTCAATTATTTCCTGGGGACTTGTCTCCAGGTTGAGTGTAGAGACTGTAATTCCATATCAGTGGATGAATTTTCACAAGAATATGGTGATGCTCATGTAGCTCTAGTGGTTACTAACCTGGGTGCTGCTTTCTTTGCATTGCCTTTTTTTCCTTTTGTCATATTTCTTCTTTGGTTCATAGTGGTGCCCCTTCTTGTTCATGATTCCCAGATCTTGTTGAAGTGCACTATTTTGGGTTTAGGTAACTCTCTTTGTTGACTATTTTACTTTTTATGTAGTTGTCCTGTTGCTTGACTTCCACTCTTACTCATAAATCATATCAAAGTGTGCAGATCATTCCACTGAATGTTTCTTTCAATCAAAAGAAATTCCTTATGTTCTGTTAAGAAGCAAACTGTTTTCTTTAGTAGAAAAGGAAATTCTTTTCCAAAGGTTGTTGTTCTTGGCTGTCACAGTTGCCATGTGACATCCTCTACCAGGCATTATTACTGTTTGTTCTTTGTTAGTATATAACATTGGTTGTATATTTGCAGGTAGGGATTTACTAACTATGTAGATATTGATTTAGCTTTTGTATAGTTCTGTTAACATAACATAACCAGATTTAACTATTTAGGTGACAAACCCACACAGAATTTTCTCCAATGATTGATAGTGGGCATCTGCCCAAATCTGATCTCCAATTCCAGTTCCACTTGTTCACCAAGGATCCATTTGGTTGAGTTCCACTTCTCAGCTAAGCAATGTAACTTATGTGTACTCTATCCTAGCTCAGTATATACTGAAGACAAGACACAATTCAACTTAGTCTCTGTTTTGTAAAAGTGATCAATGTATTGCAACCAGACATGTTACTAGCTGCCCTATTAACATTAAATGTAGCCCTTACCAATATATATTGGCTTTAATAACTAGTCTAACCTACATTTAATGATTACTACATGTTTGGTCACTATTGGTCACTTTAAATTCAATAATTTGGATCTAGAATATTATAGGTATAATCCCTAGGTTTTGGTCATCCAACCATATTTCAAATCTATTATAATTAATACATGTTGTCAATGAACAATAGTCAACTAAATGAGAGAAAAACTCCTATACCTAACTTAAGTGCACATTCATGATCTGGCACAAAGACCCTAGAATTGATCTCATGATGGATCCAGACCACTACTAAACACAACTTGTTTAGCTTGACATTGTATTAAATAATCAAACCATATGAATAGAACAATGTAAGAATTCTGAATGAATTTCTTTATCAATTGATTATAATGACTTTGATATATTTATAGTATTTCAGAAAAAGTACCTGTTGATTTTGAATTTAAATCTTTTGTCTGCCAATATGGTGGCTAAAAATAATGAAAGCAGTTTCTCCCTCTTGGTTTTGCCAAAAGTATTCTTATCAACAGATAGTAATCTCTCATAATTGACTCTTATTCTTGCTTGGTTGCATAACACAAATTAATATAAACTAATCATATAATTTTACAATATTTCTAATCATAATTTGTCTTTGACCTTATTCTCTCTTCAAATCAATGTTAGCAGCCTAATTAATTTGGATGATGCTACATTATCAATGGCAATCACATATATATCTTTGATAGTATGCCTAATTGTTTGAAAGTGAACCTTCCTACCATTGCTGAGAATATAATTATTGTGATCTAAGACTTTCTATATTACAAAAGGACCTGCCTATTTAAGAGCAAATTTGTTCACTTGTTTCTCATCCATAACTAGAAGTGGACTATTCACAAAAACAGTATCTTATTGAATGCTTGTTTTCATACAGCCAACATTTTAGTAGTTGTGACAAATTGTCATGTCTGTCAAATGTAAATCACATGAATTAATTAATGTAATTATATGAAGTCAGTTCACTGTAGTTTGCAAACATCATTGATATCTCTTTCTCAGCTTCTCTGCTGAACATAGCTTTAAATGATGTTACTACTGTGGTATTATGTACAGAGTTGATGTGAAATTACTCAATCATTTCAATGACTTCTTCCACTTCCTTCTAGTGGTGTCCTAATCAATTTGATCTATGTGCACTGTTGTGGTTTCATGCAATATCTCCAATAGCTTGGTCATCTCATTCATCAAGCTACTTTCCAATTGAGGACTTCATTCTTTCCTGATGCATTCCACCACTATTTCAGTTGTAGTACTGCTCATTAGAATAATCCAAGCAAATTTTGTAAATTTATCAGCCATGACCAGGAGATATTGATACCCATCATTGTCTCCCACCAACTGCTCTAAATCTATGTTTACCACTTTGTTTGGTAACTTGGCTGTAATACTTTTTAATATACACTTTTGGTACATATATATAATACTATGACTGAACTCCTATCATTACATATCTTGCATTGAATGTATTCTTAGATTCCATTGTCCTGACCAACCCTCTTTTTTGAATATGTGTGACAAGTTCTCTTGTTGTAACATGGCAATAAATTCCTGCAATTTGTATTTTTGCAGATCTCATATCCTTAGCTTCTCTGTCATGTGAGTTATGATATACCAAGTCTTAGAATGAGATTGAGAGACTTGTTTCATCAAAAGATGGAGTTCCATTACTTATACACATTCTGGTCTCAATGGGCTGGGGCACTCAGTTCAGTAACCACCTGACAAGAAGTCTGTACAGGAGACTCAACTTTGATTGGCAAGGGTACAAACAAGTGGAATATGTAATATCAATTTTCATTTGTAAGTGAAAAAGACCAACAGTAAATTAACAAAAAAATTCCAGAATAACAGTAACCACAGAACAAATATTGAAGATTAAAGTAAACAACAGAAATTTCAATCCAGAAAATTGGGAATTGCAGAATCATAACTTCAATCCACAAAACTAGTATAGCAGTACAGCTCATTAGGTAAGTCAAAAAATAACAATTTACAGCATCATAGTCAGCCTCCATGAGGACATCTGTCATTCCAAATCAAAAAAGCACATAAAGAATTAAAACAAGACAACAGTAAAAGGAACATAAACAAATAACACATGTAAAAATCATCAGCTAAAATTCCAATCACCATTGCATGACCAATAATAAAAGCCAGCAACCAAAGATGAAGTTCATCACAGCATAGCTGCTATGTGCTCAAAATCATATCAGGATCACCATGTAGAAATGCCAGATTGATTAGTATTCACATTATCAACATTAAATACAGTATTTCAAATACAATCAAGGTTGCTCTATAGCTATGGAAAGACTGTCATGAAATCTAATTGAGCCCCAATTCTAAAAATACAAAACTATTAGTATTTAAACATAACTACATTCTTTTTAGGTAAAATAACAGTTGGGTTCACCAATTCTACATGGCATCACACCAAAGATCCATCACTGAACTTAGTGATTCCTACAACAAATAAACAGTGCTGCCCTATTTGTCTCAGTTTATAATATCTAACTCAATAAAGTTTGTTATCCCTAGATCTATGCTAAGTAAGATGTCATTGTCATGCATTTATGCAAACCAATAGGCATGATTTAACCACAGTGTAATTAATTATGTGTTTACCTGAGTGAGTTGGACATAACAAGTTTTATAAGCTAGCCATATGTATATACCAAACTTAATGCTACCACAATTCAGGGTGATCAACTCAAGAAGCTATGAGTCACTAATTATTTTGTCATGATTCCAAAATTATGATCAGAGCCTAGCTAATTTTAAGCATAATGAAAATTATACTTAAAACTCAAAAGATAACAATTAAGATAACAGTAGAATGAAGCTAAACTAAATCAATTGTAATTGAAAAACATTACAGGTTAAACTACTTATTAGTACATAACATCATAATCATTACCTATAGCTTGTTTACAATTCAAATTCAGTTCCTTTGCAAAGTTTAAAAGTTCAAATTAAGCAACATTAATCCAGTTTAGTAATGTAACATCCTCTAACAGGCATTTTCACTGTTTATTCTTTGATACTTTATAACATTAGCTGTGTAATTGTGGATAGGGATGTACTAACTTGACACTGCTTACTTCCACTTAGCTCCATTAACTTTAATTAACAAAAATAACTAATCACTATTTAGGTGATGAAGCCACACAGCATCTATTCCAATTGTTAATAATGGGCATCCACCTGAGGCTGATCTCCACATCCAGTATCACTTGCTCACCAATTAACCACTTGGTTGAGTTCCATTTCTCAGCTCACACAGATATAACTTATGTGTACCCTATCCTAGCTTGGTGCATACCTAAGACAAGACACAACTTGACATAATCTCTACTTGTAAAAATGTTTTATGTTTGTGCAACCTGACTTGTCACTAGCTGCATAGTTAATATTGCATGTAGTCATTAACAAAATATATTGGCTTTAATAACTAGTTGAATATACAGCAGCTTCCTAACCTACATTTAATAATCATTACATGCTTGGTCACATTATTGGTCACTTTATTATCATTAATTTTGATCTAAAATAGTATAGATATAAATCCCTAGAGTTTGGCTTATCAGCTGTATTTCAAGCTTGTTAAGTTTAATACATGTGAGATAATTGATAAGTAGTCAACTAAATGAGAATAAAAACCCTATTCCTAACCTAAATGTACTTTTGTGGCCTGGCACAAAGACCCTTGAATCATTCCTATTATGGATCCAGACCACTACTAAACACAACTCGTTTAGCT
This sequence comes from Hofstenia miamia, assembly GCA_900660155.1. Lineage (NCBI taxonomy): Eukaryota > Metazoa > Xenacoelomorpha > Acoela > Hofsteniidae > Hofstenia > Hofstenia miamia. The sequence continues at coordinate 151,085 of CABFPE010000895.1, read as the reverse complement.
TTACAATGTATTAACTAATCAAACTGTAGTAAAGAAATATGAAGATGGCGGCCAAAAATAATGGAAGTGATTTCGCCTCTTTCATTTAGTCAAAATTATTAGTATCAACAAATACTAGTTCATAATCAATTACACTGATATTCCTTGGTTGCAACATACAAATTAGTCTAAGCTGATATTAATTTTTTACAATATATTTTTAATCACATTTATATTCAATCTTAATTCTTCTTAATCAACTTTCTTCTTTAGCAGCTTATGTATTATTTGGATGATGCTACAGTAATTCATTTGAAGATGTCACTGTATCATTTAATGCAAATTTATAAAATTCAGTTCTTAAGAAATATTTAGTGTATCTTTTAAAACAGATTTTATTTTTAACTTGTTCTAAACACATTCATTAGTTATTTTTAAGGTCTGATTTATAAAACATTGATATTAATAAGTGTCTTCCCATTTTATGATGACCAATATTTTTCCTTGTGAAAGTCATAATCTGAAAACCTAATTGATTAATTGTCTCATAAGAATGCAACTTTTCATCTGTTGTTTTTAAAATTGTGTACATTGCATATATATTCATAGCTTCATTAGTTAAAATGTAATGTATTATGACATTTTTTGTCCAAAAATATAATTCCATTTTTGTTTTATTTTATTATCAATTAAATCATATTCAAATATAATAGAAGCTTGTTTTCCTTTTTAGTTGCTCTAAACATGCTATTTTATATTGCAGTAGAGATACGGATTTTTTGGATACTCAATTATATTTTTTAGGTGATCCTATATATTTTCTGGATATTTTCTTTCAATATATTTTAGCAGAACTTTTTCTGTATGGAAATCTGCCACTATATTTTTCTGAAAATTTTTATCTAAAGTTTTTATTGAATATTGTTTAATATTTTTTGCCATCTTTCTATATGTGTAAAAAAGAAAAAATATTTTAATTATGTGAATTAACCTTTCCAAAAGAAGTAATCAAGTATGTAGTAAATAACTTTGAAATACAGAAATTAAGTTATCCTAAGTTAAGCCCTGTGATTTTCAAATCTTGTTTTGCCTACCAATTTCTATATATTGTAAATTTTGAGAAGGCTATTGTAATGAGGGATATCTGGATACATTTGAACAGAAATTGGTTTGATTTTCCAGGGTAGGGATGTCTAACTAGCCTATTCAAATATTTATTTGGAGGTATCCAATGTTGTCATACACACTCAATTATTCACAATGCCTATGGAAAATATTTCAATGAATATGGATTAGGCCATGGATATTGCTATGCAATTAAAAATACATGTAATTGTAATTTCTTAATGTAAAGCCCTTTGTTAGGACATATTACAGGGTTTATGTTTTAGTTAAAAAATAAATTGCAACAAAGTGGTTTGCATGAAACAATCTTATAATTACATTTAAATTTTACAAAAAGCTAAGAAAAAGCAAAAAAAGTTAGAGTTCATCTAGGATTAGGAATGTATTCCAAATGTCTAATCTTTATCCAAGTTTATAAATTCTTTAGAAATTTAAAATGTGGCATTGCAATAGAATATAATTCACTATACATGTTAACCTAAACAACTCAAATTTATTCATCCAAAATATATTGTTTTTGAATGTTTGTAAAGTTAGTGTTAAAAGCTTTACACTTACATACTTTAATTTTTGTAGTAATTGACCAGTATATACAGACAGGCATACTTTTTACACATCTATATATCTGAGCTCTTCTTTAATTTTCTTTATTTTAATGACAGCATTTTTTACATATGTGATTTGGTGTAGTCTTCCTGAGGATAATCCTTTGTAAAGAGGACCTGCTCACCAATTTTGTATTAGATATGTTTTTGTAGTTTGCAGAATTTCATTAATACTTATTGTTGGGTGGCTGGTGAGAGGAAGTTCTGGGAAAGCCAATTGTAAATTGCAATAAGCATTAAATTCAGAAACCATAGTTAGATAAGTCCTTTTGTGACTATTGTGAATCATATAAAATGTTGCATAAAATAAAAATCTGCATTCCTCTTCTGTAATTGTAAATATTTTTTGTTCCATTGTGATATTTTATGCTAGAATACACAATTTTGAATTTCTAGGATATAACTATTAAAGAGTTACTTTTAATGTAGTGTTCAAATGGAAATAAAAGGAAATGCCTCTAAAATGAATGTGTGGCAAAAGAAACAGCTTTATTAATATACAATTGACTTGGAAATGCTGTATTGTGGCAACATAATGTAGAATGTTTGACTTGTGGTAGAAGCAAGTGCAACACTCAGCAAGCATTTAAACTATATGAATATATATATATATATATATATATATATATAGATCTTAAGTGTTTTCACATACTTTTAAATATTATCATGAGTGAATGTTTAAATTAAATTAATATCTAGTGACCCACCCAATGTACATTTTTTACAAAATTCATTAAATATTTGTGAATATTATTAAATAACATTAGGAAATTCCTGTGAAATTCAAATATTTGTGCCATCACAAAAAGCAAACTTCATGTTTTTGCAATTATGAATTATGAAATTTATGCAAACACTAGCTTACATAATGGCAGAGTGCGACCTCTTCTCAATCGTTGCACACCGTCATTAAGGTAGACTTTTACATCATTAGAAAATACATTGCAGTTCCAAATATCATTGCCAATGCCAATAAAGCAGAAGTTAAGGTTACTCTTACGGCAGTGTGCGACGGAACTTGTGTTCTTTTTCAGGAATTATTTGTATTATTTAGATGTAAAGTAGTACTCCAGTTAATTTTTTTCAGGATCTTCCCCTCGAAGTTAGCTGTTGCTTCCATGGGAATTGCAACTCATAATTATCTGCTGCTTTAATTATATAAGAATTTGAAAGTTCATTAAAAATTGTTCACATTCTCAAATACTTCAGATAGAGAAATACATCATTGCTCAAGTATTCACCATTTTAAAATTTTCTAGCTTGATGAATTTGAATTTTGCAAGACCTCTTTAATAATTCTAACACTAAAATTGGCATTCACTCACATATATATTTCTTAATTAATAAGCAATTCTTAGATAAAAAGAGATATGTTCATTATTCAGATAAATATTGATTGAAATCAAAATTCAACAAATAATTTGAATATATTATTCAATATTGAATGGTGTTTTAAACCTAGAATGCCTGATAATTCGATTCCCCTTAAATGAATGAATTTTTCAGAGTTGACCACCATATTTCTGATAGCCTTGCTTATCGCAATCAGACTAGAGCTACATTTGCAAGGCATAAGACTATTAATCAGTGTTAGGAAAATGGAAGAGACATCGTTTTGTATTTTCTAGGAGTCTTTCAAATACATCTCTATGATGCTTATATATAAATATATTAAAATTTCCAAAAGATCTCATTGGTTTTTTTATCAAGGCGAATATATATATTAAAAAATTATCTTTGAAGTGATTTTGGCTCATGTAATCAATGAAAAAATTCGATCCATATCCATTACGCCAAGAGAACTGTAATTCAATTTTTTAAAAGCCTTCTCCTCATATAAAGAAAAGATGTGAATTCTTCCAATTAATCTAGTGTAAATTGATTTCCATCTTTCCAAAACTCCTATCACAACTGTTTGTGTTGTAACAAGTATTTTGTAAAACATCACCAGAAATGGCTTCTTTTTTGAAGTCGTCCATTATCAGAATGAATATTGCAAATATATCGGCAGCAACTCCTAATGTAGTTTCACGATTAGGCTAGACTTGGGGAGCGCCTATGTCTTTGAGGCCGGACCGAGCTTGGGCAAAAGTTTGGGCCCCATATCTATTCTCTGTATGTAACATAAGTGCTTAGCATAGCAGCTAGTACTTTTAGTGGTCAGATCTGACCATTCCAGGCATTTAAGGGGGGTTGTAAGTGAATAGTATTCTATCAAGTACTTTGCTAGAATTGATTTTTTGATTAATTTATTTAACACACAAAATTTATAAATTTCGTTGATTTTTGTCACTGGATAGTGGGCAAGCAATATAAGAACAAAATTGAAAGTGGTCATTTAGGCTTCTAGTGTCAAAGAATCTACTAATAATATGTAAATAATTGTTAATAACTATTACAAAACTGAAAACACGAAACTCGTGTAATGCAAATTCATGATATTAAAATTGTTGGTTTACTTTGTAATCTAAGGCATATGTATGGAGATAGTTTCTACCAATGGGATAGTAACTTCGCCGTCTCTTTCAATTCCTCTGCCCCTAAATGGTCTGCAGCAAATCCAATGTCTTGCTGAATATGATCTTTCAATTATTTCTAAGCTTCGACCTTTTGTTTCAGGAGCAAGCTTTAAGTATAAAAGTGTAAGTGCAATAAGAATAAATGCATTCAATAAATAAAATGTCCCGGTTCCTATTACCTTAATCAGAGAATTGTAGGTGAGAGTAACAACAAATTGCCCAGAATAAGAAATTATGAGGTATTGCGACATGAGTTTTGAACGCAATCTATTAGGTGATTGTTCTGAGACGATTAACAGTACCATATTTTGCATTCCAATGCTATAGAACAAAAATAAAAGAGCGATGATGGCTGTAGGCGACATTTCAATCAAGATAGAATGCCAGCTTTTATTGTGCACGGTCATGTCAATCCAATCTTTAATGTAAAAGCAATAAAATGCAAATAACAGCATTGCCATGGACATACCGAAATGTGAAATTGATAGGATAGTTTTTCTTGGAAAAAGTCGAATTATATAAACGCCAACAATACTAAATACAAGCTGCCAAACAGCTAGTCCTGTTGCAATAGCTCCTACATTAGTGACTCCCATTGCTTGCAAAACGTTTTCAAGATATATGAAAAATGGATTAGCATAGAATATTGGTTGAAATGAAAATATTAGCAAAATAAACCACGGTTTGTAATAAAATGGATTTGAGAAAATTTCGCTGATTGTTACTGATGCATGTGTACTGCTTTGAATATTTCGTTTTATTTCTTCGATTGCATCTTCCACATTNGAACAAAAATAAAAGAGCGATGATGGCTGTAGGCGACATTTCAATCAAGATAGAATGCCAGCTTTTATTGTGCACGGTCATGTCAATCCAATCTTTAATGTAAAAGCAATAAAATGCAAATAACAGCATTGCCATGGACATACCGAAATGTGAAATTGATAGGATAGTTTTTCTTGGAAAAAGTCGAATTATATAAACGCCAACAATACTAAATACAAGCTGCCAAACAGCTAGTCCTGTTGCAATAGCTCCTACATTAGTGACTCCCATTGCTTGCAAAACGTTTTCAAGATATATGAAAAATGGATTAGCATAGAATATTGGTTGAAATGAAAATATTAGCAAAATAAACCACGGTTTGTAATAAAATGGATTTGAGAAAATTTCGCTGATTGTTACTGATGCATGTGTGCTGCTTTGAATATTTCGTTTTATTTCTTCGATTGCATCTTCCACATTTGTATGACGATGTCTACTAAACCAACGAATCGAATATTTTGCATTTTCAATTTGTCCATTCATTACATACCAACGTGGTGAATCCGGTGGAAAAAGAATCGCGATTAACCCTATCCATGTAGTTATAATTGGCACGACGCACAACCAGTGTCTGTTAATAAATATTGAAAGAAAAAAGCTCATTAAACGACTAGATAGATAGACGACGCCAAATATTGAACCAACTAATGCTCTGAGCTCAGGGTCGCAAATTTCACTCGTATAGAGAGGAACAGAAAGATAGCTTATGGTTTTACCTATCCCTACAAATGTATATCCGAAAATTAGTTGAAGATCTGAGGTGCCAATAACGCATAGAAGCCATCCTAAACAAGTTATGCTAGATCTCATATAGTGTATATTTTATTGCATCCTCTAAACGCAGCTAAAGTATGCCTATTCAACAGTACCCAAAAAACTTACGACCTAATGAAACAGTATGTGGGCATGTAGATAACGTAAATTATAGTCCAACATACGAACAATATTATTATGAATTTTTCTTCAAGTTAAATATCTTTGAGGTGCTATAATTTTGGAAATACTATGGAAAATCTTAGTCAAAAGCAAAGGTATTACGGCTTTACCAGTTTTGTGTTGGCTTAACTTAGATCAGAAATCAGATATAATTTCAATCTTTTAATATTAGCCATCCTTGCTATTTACAGCACTTGTAGTAAATGCTACACAAAACGTTTCTTTCATTTTTACTGAACATGGCGTGAATATAAAAACCAACATCCAGTGCTATTTCAATGGTAAAACTGCGTGAACAAATGACGCAATTCAAAATGAACTGTTCAGAGCTAAATTTTAACTCGAGGAATATTTTAAATCATTTTATAAATATAGTCGCTATGTTGAAATCATCATCAAAATCAGATAATTTATGATTTTAATCAACATCATTTTAATAACACATCTATTTAAGCTCCACTAGAGTTTTGATTATGAGACGGCATTGAATTTCGATTTTTAAACAGAAACCCAAAAAAATTGCAAGAATTCAAGCAGAAATTCAACAACAAATAATCATAGATACAACAAAAGTTGCCTACCAGAATTAGACTATATCTGATTGCTCCAAATTGTGAGATTTCGAACACTTCAGGTAGTGCGCAGCAAACAGATATCAGCAATGGATGCGCATATTTGTTGATTTTCGATCCAAATTTTATGAAACAATTTTTAAATGTAAAAACAACGAAAATATTTCCATTTACGATTGTATACTGACCATGTATTCGCCATGTCTAATAGGAGAAAGTTGCATGTGCATTTACAATAGCAACAAACGTCGAACTTTTGAAGGATCTTCAAGAGCGACATGCACCAGAAGCAGTTGATATATATATATATATATATATATATNTTTCGTGTATTTATGTTACTGTCCTTAAACTTTTGGCTATAGCTGTATATATATATATATATATATATATATATGTATTTATTTATATATATATATACTTAGTTATTTACTCATATAATGTACATAGGATTCTATGTATATCTTGTGCCTATTCTAACGCTGAAATTTAACATAATTATACTGCATATTCAAGTAAATATTTATGTATTGGGGCTGGACCCTGACGACTTATCTAATTTGGCCTTTTGTAAGCTTGACAAAATTTCTATTTTTCGGCTGTAAGTGCTATGTAATATTAAGATTTTATGCAACGAAGTCAGTAGTGTGAGTGCGCATTGTTAGACTAAATAACAACTTATTGGAAATATTGTTCAAGAATGATGCATTGAAGTAAATTTAAAATCGGTGTCTATTCTCTCAAATATTGAATGAGAGATTAGTCTNGCCAAAAGTTTAAGGACAGTAACATAAATACACGAAAAAATGATTCTATTTCCAAAAGAAACTAAATTTATTATTCGAAAAGAATATCATTTTACACATATATAGTATATAAAGAGAGTAGTATGTACACACTATTAAATGTTATAAATGTTAATATTTTGTTGGGTATCCCTTTGCAGAAATTACTGCCTGAATCCGCCTAGGCATGGAATCAACTAGGTTATGAAGAAGTTCAGGTGTGATGACATGATTCCATACTCTGATGATGGCACCAATTAAATCATTGCGAGTCGTTGGCTTACTCTCCTGTACAAGTGCATCAACACGAGACCATAGATTTTCAATAACGTTCAAGTCGGGAGACTGGCCAGGCCACCATGGAAAAGATGGAATTTGCAGATGTTGCTTGTGTGTCAAAGTGGCTTTTGACCTGTGGCATGGAGCTCCATCATCTTGGAACATGTAATCCCCATTTGGGTACCATTCTACAGCCGATCGAATCATGCGTTCTTGCAAAATATGTTTGTACAGGGCAGAACTAAAGCGTGCTCCTTTTTCTAGGATGAAAAGTCGTCCTACACCATGGTAGGACATGCAGGACCAGACCATGACAGATTCAGGAAATTCTCCACTCCGGCGACGCACCTGACCTCTTACATTGAATGACTGAAAGTTAGATTCGTTAGAAAATATAACCTTGCGTCATTGTTCCGCAGTAAAGTTTTTGAATTCATGGCACCATCGTAAACGACGTTGACGTTGTGTAAAGTTGACGAATGGTTTCTTGGCTGGTCTACATGATTTAAGTCCCTCAGAGAGCAATCTACGACGGATAGTTCTTTCACTGACTACACAACCAGTTGATTGCCTTAAATCGTAGGCTAATTCCTTTGAGGAGGCACGTCTGTTGTTAAGACATTTGCGTACTAAAATTCGATCTTCACGATGCAATGTAACACGAGGGCGACCTGATCTTTTCTTGGTTTGTGAAGTGTGTTCAGTATTGAACCTCTTAATTATTATATATATATATATATATATATATAACTATATAATTCAATCCAACTCAGATAACAAAAAATAATTCATACAAGACTTCATTTAGCCAACCTGAAGTAATCCTAGAGAGAAGTTTTGTTTTTAACTTCTTAAGTAATATCTACTCATAGCAAAATTTGTAAAATATGATCTCAATAAAAGTGCTTTAAAAAGTAGCATGTGCTCAAATTATGTCAATGCACAATGTCTTTCGGATCTATAGTGTGACACGAATTTCATCACAGTTACTAACAATCACTTCACAGCTTTGGCTAACCTTCATTATTTCTTCAAATGAATTATTACTACAACTTTACTAAACGGTGCTTGTAACTTCTCACATAACCAACTCATCCATAAATTGCCTAATCTCCTTTTTTCTGGGAACTAGAGCTATAATTCTATGAATTATAATGCATTATTATTCGATGGTGAAAGATCCCTTTATCTAAATAAAATGATGTAATTTATAAATTATATAATGTGACATAATATATAATGTATTATTCACACTATTTATATCAAACAATACACACATTTCACGTTTAGCAAAAATGGTGGGCATCAGCAATCTCATGAAAAAAAATTGCTGAATAATTTATCTGCTCATCTAAGGGGAATGCTGAGGGTGGATGTGAAGGGGATAAAACCTCTCAAAATGCAACTTCCAGGCTCTTCTTAACCCAACAATTTCAGCCATTTATACGTTCTGAGTTCTAAAAAAGGAGCAACACATGTCAGCCTCCCTCTGGCCTCATCGTTAAAAGCGAATCTACAAAATTATAGCTTAATGTTTTTATTAGACATCGGCTTATTCGATGGATCAATCTAAATACCTACATGATACTTTACAAACACAATATTAGATTTTAGTAATTTACAGCTTACCCATTGTTGTAGGTATTGCACTGAGTGCAATTTGAGTTCTACGATCAATTGAATAAAAAGAATGAGCAAGCGCCATTATTACTACTCCAATCAAACAACCAATGTTGCTTGTTGATCCAAAGAACCCTGAATCGAGTTCCGTCCAATGAATAGAAGATGTAGGCGATTCTAAATCTTTAATAATTGGGGAAGTTGCACCAACTTGAAACCCTGTAGAAGCATAGAACAATGTGACTCCAATTGAAATCACGAATTGTCTACTTAATAAAGAATGTGAATGAATCTTTCTAATGAAGTTCATGATCAAATGACATAAGATTATGTTTATTTTGTTACTAAGCAAATTTAGTTAAATGTCAAAACAAACCAACATGCATTATATTTAGGAAATTGATATGAAAACAGGAACTAAGACTTTATCTACAGCATGATTTGCAAAATGTTGGAAATGCAAATATGCAGTTGTGGGTCAACTCTAAGTTATTTTATTTGATTGAAATCTTTAGAGATCATTGATTACATATTTTAGAAAACAATAACTACCTAATTTTCTCTTTAAAAAGCTACAAACCAATGAAAAATATTAAACTAAAATCTCCCAGATATTGAATTTAAAAAATAGACATATTCAAATTGCAAACTCAATCATTATTCAGTAGATGAAAGCAGGCAATCAGTTTGTGCACACTTAGAAATGCAATATTTACTAATTAAAATCAGAAAAATATTTTTGAGTTTTGCATTACATTTTAAGATAATCATTGTGTTATGTAAAAATCAATAAACAATTTTGTAAAATTATAATTAATTTAATATGTCACCAACACCTAAGTGACCTGTTTTGCTCAATTACTGCAAATTTTAGAATACTATGTACCATAGAAAAAATTCAAAATGATCAAATTATCATCTGTAAATTGAATTTGCTGCGAATCATGTATAGGAGATATACTGCTGCAAAGTTAATCAATGTAATTTCAGCTTAAATTTTAAGATCTTAGCAAGAAAAGAGATTAATTTTTATGCACGTTTATGTCTAAAAAAATTCATTGTACTTAATATAATGGGATAATATATTATATTATTCAGTAATATTACAACATCTAAGTGTAAAATTTTTTGATTTCAATAACCAATTAAAAAACTTTGATAATAAATAGCACCTTTTTATTTAAATTAATATATAAAAGTAAAGAACATATAATTGCAATGAAATATCAGTGTTTGTTTTCTGTTATGGTTTTATTCTAGCAATCTTAAAGAATTTATGCAAAGCATGTTTTAAATATATACGGGACAAATTCTTCTACAAATGTTAATCTTCTTTAAGTGTTTTTTACTCCACTAAATTATGCACTGGTTTCCCACAAGTTCAACTGGATTTTTACAAAAATTCTAGAATAACTTCACTAATTCTTGCAATGAATGTGTTCAAAAGTAATTGTTAAGAATCAGCAACATTTAATTCATTATTGCCTACAAATATTTTCTATGTTTCTGCTACACTAAAAACTTAGAAAAAGTAGTACTGTCTATAGAAGAAATAGTTTCTAAACTTAGTAGTAATGTTTCTTCTAAGCAAACTCTTTTTCAATCTCAAGTTATAGATATTAAAGCTGATTGAAAAAACTGCTAATCAATCAATACATCAGAAACAAAGGATTTTTTCAAATATGATAGAGTTAGAGTAAATGGAATTCCAGAACCAACAGGCAAAGTAGAAAAAGAATGATGGCACATTTTAAATCTGTTGGGAGAATTTTTAAACATTTTAAAGTAATCACTGATGTCATAAAAGTAAGACAAATGGGAAAATTAAGGGAATGAAGTTTGTTACCTTAACCTATAATATTCAATGTAGACAACCTATGGCAAAAGCATTTGATATTGAACTTTTCCTACAAAATAAAAAAATTGGTGAATTCAATATATATATATATAAATATATATCAAAACAGGCATTACCTGAAAAAATTAGTAAGGAATACATAATTCTGGAAAAAAACTACACTTAATTGAAATCTTAACTGTTAATTTGTAATCTTGATTTATTTCAGTTTATTGAAAGTTATTAGAAACAGATGTGACTAGAAAAGTTGACCAAGATCATAATTATAAGTGCAAGGTCATTAAAACTGATAAGGCAATTATGGATTTGTCACTAGATCTCATAGCCAATAATGTTACAATATGCTGTGAAACACAGACTTGCTTTAGCTAAGTTCAAATCACGAAATTTTCAATTACCTGTATTTCATCTGCTAAGACATGATTGTTTTTCATTAAACTTGATTAAAAAACATGGAGGTGGCTTGACAATATATCACTGGAAAAGTCTCCATCTATCAAAACTTGATGCCAATTGTTCTTAAAAGTTTTAGCTATATGGGGCATGATAAACTTTCCAATACACATCCTTCTTTGAGTTCTATACTTCCCACTTTTAATTAACATAGAAAATGAAATTACTAACCATATTATTACAACAGTTTATGATTACTTATAGGAATTCTATTTTGCAAATTTGTGCTCTGTGGTGAATTAAACGACTTTCATTATGATTAATATTTTTCACATGAACCTTGAAGCATTTGTGAGGAACAAACAATATGCTATACTTTTTTGTTATGCTGTTTATTCAGATTTTTGATATACAATTTTTCAGTGCATCTCCCAGTCATTTGATCACTCATGCACACTTAGCATGAAGTGCAAATTTTCAAAAAATCATTTTAATCCCTGCCACTGCAATTTCACAACTCAAAATTTTGCTGCCATTCAAAATCTACACCAACAATTTTTCATTTGTTCCAACTGTATTACCTGAAGAAATCAACGGCACACAGCACTTATTGAACTTTTAAAAACTTTTTTAATCAAGATATGTCTGTCTTTGTGCTTCCAAAATTATTGACAAACTTTGTGCAATACCCACTTTATTGATAGCATTAATTGTTTCTAAACCAAATTGATATAGAATTTTATTTTTCATCTATTTATTCTTAAGTAATCTTTCCCAAAATCTAACCTTTCCAATATATGCTAATGGAAGAGTCCATATAGCTTAACAGTTCATAAAAAGCTTCATATTTAAGGTGAATTGACTTTAGTTGTTCACATGATTCCTCAGAACATTCACAAATACTTATTGCTCTACTTAAGCTGAGGTTTGGTTCTCTCAATAATTATTCTTGTATAGCCGCATTTTCTAATGATACAATGATTTTGTCACAGATTAGTTAGTCATAAAGATTCTCAAATCTTCAGTTACATGCTCTTGTTCTTAGAAGATTAACAAATTGGTTGATTTTCATTCCTTGTCACTTCTGATTAAAGAACATGAACCTTTCAAATGCTTCATTCACTGATCTTGCAAAGTAGGATTCATACTTTTGAATTACATAATGGAAATTGGATTTGTCTTCAATTGACTCCAAGAGAAATTTTGGTAAATGTCATAGGCATAACATCCAATTGTTAGTTGCAGAAAAATCTTTGTAGAGTTGCTTGTCCTATTTAGCTCAGTGGCAAGTAAGAAGAGGTCGATATATCATTTCCATCTTTACCATGCTTTAGCTACATTTATAGAATATGCATCAAGTTGCAAAGGTATTAAAGAATCAAAATCTATCACCATGTTGTATTAAAAATAATAAGAATTCTGCTAGTCTATTAAAATAAACCTAAAATATATATACTCCCCATAGCTGATTCAAGGGCAGAGGGACAAAAGCAAACAAGGAAGATCAATATAAGACAGCCGACCTGTTGGAGGAAGAATACCAACATTTAAACAAATGTAGAATCTTGCCAACATCAAATTAAACTTAATTTAGGCTTTTGCTCAACATAATTCCAGTTTATTCACTATATTCAATGTATGACAGACTCCAACACCTCTCTTTGTTGTTAATAGTTAACTGTTTAACTTAATTAATATAGCATTAGCTACACTTAATGCTTTGGATAACTACAGTTCATTTAGATTGAGTGTGACAGATGGTGCAATGGGTATCAACCCAACCTGATGCAATGCATTGGAGGATAATTGGTCTTTGTGATATAATCCAGCTTCACTTGGATGACATCAGTGGAATTACCAAAGGTAGATTAAGTGCATGGAAATGGTACCTCAGTGAACATGTGTGTGTAATTTGTTAACAATTTAGTGCATTGATTGTTCTTGTTATTATTGCAGTTAAAATATAAGAAGGCAGTAATGCAACCTGGGTGCTTCAGCTTATTATATTTCCTTACATATAATAATCCTACAGATAAAAAATTACATGTAAGCCCTTGCTACATGTGAACAATCAAGGCAGTCAGTGATAAATAAATATTGCAAGTTAGTCCAATGTCAGAGAATTTACTAATAGGCAATCAATCTAATAACCAAGAAAAATGAGATCTAATCAACATTGCCTCTAGCATGAGGGTTAACCAAATAATTATAATAACATAATAATTGTTGAGTAATGACCAATAGGAAAGCTATAACAAATAAAACTCCCAATTCCTACACCTAACCTAAATGCACATCAAGTAAATGATGACTACCAGCTGCACCACACTTTTGAAAGGCTGCATGTGCTTGCTGTTCTAGACTTCCTTTAAATGCAGTTGGGGACCACTGTCCAGATTACTCTAGTGCTCTTACAGTTTAGCTTTCCATTTAATTTAATAAAATAACCTGACAAAGATAAATAAGTAAATCCAATAAATTTCATTCATCATCAAATAAATCAGCTGCACTCTTTTTATACTTAGTAATATTAAACAATCAAACACTTGGCTAGTACCTGTCTAATTGATGTTGTTGTGTATTTACTAATTTTCCCTCTAATTTCTTTGTCTGCTGTTTTACACACATCAGCATTAATTTGCATTTGCATTTCATTCTTTTTTCCATTTGCCAAATGTACTGCCAAGCAAATCAATATAAAAATATTGCTTTTATATTTTTACAAATAATATCATTAATAATAATTATGTGTTTTACATTTAATAATTATTTTACTTGAGTCTTAGTTCTTTCCACTCCTTCTCTCACCTTGACCACACATGATATTATGTTGATTATGTTACATGAAACACAACTACAACAACTCAGAGAGGTCCTGGAGAGCCATAAATGAATATTCAATTATAGAGAAATAAGTGTGGGCCAGGCAATAGGTTAAACACACAAGATAATTACAACAATGAACAATCTAATAAAACTGCTAGTGAGACAAGTGCCAGAACAGATGAAGGATGAACACAACAGAATACTCAATGAACTAATTCACAATAATATATTCTGAAACAGCAAAAGTCCATATGCAGTGTGGACAGTGTTTGTAAAGCAAGGAGAAAAATACAGACTATGTATAGACTTCTGAAAACTGAACAAAATAACAAAGAAGGTCTCATACCCACTCCCTAGAATAGAGGATATGCTATACAAGGCAAGTAAGCACAAATATTTCATGTTGATAGATCTATGTAAAGTGTATTGGCAAGTCAAAATGGAACAAGAAGACATTGAGAAGATGGAGTTTATCACTCCATACAGCTTGTATGAATGGATATACATTGCTTTTGGGTTATATAATGTGCTGGCAGATATATAACAAAAGTATTGAAGAACAAGAGACACAAAATGGAGGAAGGTGTGAATGTGTATATTGATGACATCATTGTAACAAGTGACACTATAGAAGAGCATTTAGAGAAATTGGAAAGAACACTATTTATCCTGGAGAAAGCAGGCTTATGAAATAACAGCAACAAATGCAATATATTAAAAGAAAAGATCATATTCCTAGGACAAGTGATTGAGAAGGGGCAGATATGCATGACAGATAATGCAAGAGACATGATCCAGGGAATAGAGAAGCCAAACAGCAAAAAAGACATACAGAGGATAATGGGGTTTTTTAACTACTACAGAACATTTATACACAACATCACAGGAAAAAGTGCCAAGATGACACAGCTAATGAGAAAATCAGTGCCCTTTATATGGACTTGGTGGAAGCAGGAAGAATTAGATAATATAAAGGAAGAGTTAGCCAAGCTGCCATCACTGAATACGCCCAACTACAGTGAAACATTCATCCAGGATTTTGACGCTAGTAAGGTAGTAATTGGATGGACCCTTGGACAATTTAAGAACAACAAGGAAGTGCTGATACAGTTTTTCAGCTGTAAACTAAAGCCAAGTGAGGAGAACTATGGATCAACAAAGCTTGAGATGCTTGTGTTGATCAAGAGCATCAAGAAATTTAGGAATTTCCTAATTGGACAAGAATTCAGGGTCCACACAAATAACAGTGGCTTAGCATGGCTCAAAAAATTCCTGGGAGATAAGTCAGGAATAGTATCAAGGTGGATTGAATATCTTAATGAATTCACTTTTACCATTGAACACTGATGAGGGACATTGCATACCAATGCTGATTTTTGGACTCTGCTCCCAGAGTACCAGAGAAACACTGCCAAATAAGACAGAGAGAAAAAAAGTTTCAATTCCTACCACATATGGAGTATGAAGAACTGCTGGAAATAAACTTCAACAAGAAGGGACAAGCAGTGTTGCCAATTGAGATCAAGGAAGAGATATTGGAATCAGAGATCATAGAAAAGCAAAAAGATTATGTGATATTGAATGAAATCATAAGAAAGCTACAGGAACCAAGCCTAAAACTATTGAGATTAACAGTGAGCTACTGTGAAAGGTACAAATGGAAAAGAAATAAGAACAGACTCCTTTATGTGGAAGCACACAACAACAGGATCACAATACCAGAATATTATAAATGAGACTTGATAAGAAAAGTGCACAAAAAGGTCATCTAGGCATTACACAAACTGAGAGTACCTTTAATGCAAGATTTATCACAATGACAGTGAGAAAAGTCACAGAGGAGATAATCAACAAGTGTACAACATGCCTCCTGAACAACAAACAGCATTTTCCAATGTAGAGAGCACAGCTAGAAAAGATCATAGCAACACAACCTAACAAAATCATACACATAGATCTAGAAATGCTATCAAAGGATGAAGATGGATATCAACACTTAGTAGTAATGGTAGATAACTTTACCAAGTACGCAAGAATGATCCCAATGAAGAAAACAATGGTGGAAACAACTGTGGAAAAAGTAATGAAAGAGTTGATCTTAAAGTTTGGACTCATGGAGACAATAATCACAGATAAAGGGCCACAATTTGAAAGTAATCTATTTCATGAAATGTCACGTCTACTGAAAATAGCAAGTGAAAGGATGACAGCTTATCACCCACAGGTGAATGGTACAGTAGAAGGGTTGAACAAGATGTTGATTTAACTGATAAGAGTTACAACATCAAGAATAGGTGGTCATAAGTGGTGTGAAGTGATCAAAATGATCAAATACTTTTATAATACATCTTTACACTTGACAACAGGAATAACACCATTCAAGGCCCTGTTCAGAAGAGAGGTGGTGACACCATTATCAATACAATATTTTTCCTTCAGCAAAAAATGGACAATCAGTATGTGAATCAATTAAGAAATCAAATAACAGCAATACATGAGACAATGTGTCATAACACAAAGAAATCTGCTGTGAGACAACAGCAAAATTATAATAAAAAAATCTATGGTCACACACACAAAATAGGTGACACAGTCTATGTATTCACACCAATGAAATTGATAAAGACAAACCAGGTCTGAAAGTTAAAAATGATTTGGTCAGGTCCATACAAAATAACTTAAGTACTGCCAAATAATGAATATATGCTAAACAATGGCAGACTACTGCATTTTCAGAACATAAAATGAGCAACAGCAGACATTGAAGAGTCTAGACTAGACGAAAATCTCGAATTTAAAAAAAATTAAATAAATGGAAATGAAACTATGTATGATATGAGCAAACTAGATAGTTTACTGGAAGAAGGTTTTGATGAGGAATTTGAAACAAACATTGGTAATGAAAATTTACAAATGAGAGAGCTGCCAAGGTGAACAGCAAGAGATAGATATATATATATGACCCCAAGGTGTGGGATATAAACTTATTTAATGAATTTTAGGCAAATTGAGCAAGATGCAACAGCAACAACCAAAGAGAAAAAGATTGTCCCAAAACCAGAGAGCTGAGGAGATGACAACATCAAATCCGTGGAGAAGAATATGAAGAGGTCTTGAATGAGATGTCAGACAGAAGGCAAAAGGAGCAAGAACAAACCACTGACTAATCAAAGGCGCAGAGTGAGAAGGCGTCTGAGATTGGGCCCAATGCCAATTCAAGGTCATGGAGATGAAAAGACATAATGCCTCTCCCACTTGGGATCTGCACCACCAATTCAAGGGCAAGCAGTGTACCAGTGAAAACCCCAAAGACCTGCAACACAGAGAACTGGTGCAAAGCAGCTCAACCTTCCCTCCAGTTCACTTTGCCAATTCGAGGGCAGTGTGACAATTGGAGTTCCTGAGGAAGGTGCAAGTGGGCAAAGAACTGTCCACATATGTAATTAAACCACTAAGGATTACCCAGCTACACACCCCCTCTGAGACTACATCAGATAGAACTCTATGCTCAAAAGAAAGAGAGAAAAAGATGTCAAAAATAGAAACATTGCACCCCTTTTTTATGGGAACACTAAAAATGAGAAATAATGCATATGAAAAGCTGTCACCAGAAATGAAAGCCCACATAAGAAGAGCAGCAAAAACAGAGGACAGCAATCTACCCATCATGCTAGATGCACAGAAGAGACTGATGGTCAACACCATAATAAGCTACCAGAAAGAACTAAATGAGACAGTAGAAAGGCCATATATGTGCAGCATGGTGCATGTCACATTTGATAAAAATTTCACACTTGAAACAGCTCAAGGAATCATGGCATACATAGAACAGATAGCAAGAATTCCAGAAATCAACATTGATAAGGATAACTTAATGATCATTCACATCCTCAAGGAAAAAGAATATAATAAAAATTTAGAAAAACAACTCAACCAAACACTGAGGATGGCAAGGCTCCAAGGTATAAGAATAGTGATCATCAGAAGAACAACTATGAAAGAACTGCCACCATTTCTGGGTGACTTACAAATGTGAGTGGAAAACATGTTTGCATGGGAAAAGTTAATGACAGAAACAAAGATAGCAAAGCTAATACGCCTTGAATTACAAATAGATTATTGGGTAGCTTACTGCAGACTAATGGTGGACCCTTGCATAGCAATAGAGCTATTTAAACAGATAAAAACAAGAGAACTGACAACAAATGTGAAGGGTGTGGAAAAAGCCAACACACTATTCATCAAGTGCAGCCTCACACAGAGGCAGGAGCACATCAAATGGATATGAGAAATATGGAAAGAAATGAAACTGCAGAAGAAAACAAATGAAGAATGGCCTGAGATAGGCATAGAAGCTCTGTCCAAAAGATACCATAAAACCAATAGAGCATATGAGCTGAATTCAACTAAAGATTTCAAAAATATGATATTTGAAGAAAAGAATGCCCCAGAACATCTGCATTGCTGCTGGCAATATTCAGGACAGGAGCAATAACTATGATTACCAATTTCAAGAGCAGGGCAACATAGAATAACAAAAGTGAAAGTATGAGATAGCAATGTCCCTGATAAACACTCAAACAAAAAATTGGCTACTAAAAGGACAGGTTGAGAAATTGACATCCCCTGACAAACTCTAAAAGCTGATGCAAGAAATTGAGAAATTCATTAGCAGAATAATAGTTTTACAAGAGCCTGATGGGAAGAACATCAATAGTGAATATGGCAAATATAACAGGAATAGCACCAGAAGAAATAACAATATTTGATGAACCTATGAAAAATACATTTGGGGTGCTACATTGGAAACACAGATGAGGCAGGTTCAAAAAGCACCTTGGTTAACAACCAAAAGATTATCAAAAGAAGAATCATAGATACCAAGGAGATAGGCAAAATGATGAAGAACAAAAGCATACAACAGCTACTCAAACAAGAAATGAGAAGATATTAAAAGGAGAGCCTGCACTGCACAGTTGTGAAAATTATCAAAAGCACTGAATTGATGCAGAGAGGAGGTATAACAGAACCTGTCGAAGTGTGTGAGACCACAAGAAAACACAGAAGAAAATCCAGGAGGAGGAGGAACTATTGATGTCAATGCAACTAACCCTATCCCTCTACACCAGAGCACACAATGGAATGGATTGATACAGATGACAAGAGATTCTTGGTTGAAATAAAAATAACAAAAGAATCAGAGGAGATTCACTCCAGAAACTACCAGTATGTAAAAGAGGAACAAACAGTTGCATCAATGAAACTCATGTTTACAGAGGTGATGACAAAATGGAACTAGAGGAAATGCCCAAACCCTACAATCAATTAGCTGTGGATGTGGAATGCATCACATTGAAATTAGAAATAAAGGATAACATTCTGATAAAAATGAGCAGAGGGGGACTAATGGAGATCTTTTGGGACACACTGAGATGTGGAGGATACTGAAAAACATTAAAATTGCAAAGACATTCTTTCACAAATATAAGACCTATGTTAACACCAAAGAGAGAGCCAAAGCAATAATCAATAGAGAAGATTAAAATAGAACAAATTATATAATGCTCAACAACAATAACAAAGAATGAGTATATGTTGATGGAGCAATAACTCCTTACCAACTATATACACAAGGAAAACCAAAAAATGAGCAATTGAAAGAATTGAGAGACAAAATAGACAAATGAACAACAAAGGCAATAATGCTGTTCTCAGGAGTAAATGACATGGTCTGGCTGGATCTGTGGGATAAGAAATATTGATTTTACAATGTTACAAAGCAATTGGAAATAGTAACTATGATGAGATTAAATAATAATCTGACCAAGGTAACAGAAGAAAAAGTCAGGGGCAATATAAGTTTTTTCTATAAGGATGTAGCAAACACCAGAAGCCTCAGGAAAGTCTTCATGTTTTTATATCTGAACACAACAATACACGAAGAAATGGTGCACACAAGCAGAGCAGATGTGCAAATAACACTGATGATAGCAATAAAAGGTATCCATCTCTACAGAAAATTCCATGACATCTTTTCAGCTAAGAACAAGCTGTGAGAACTAACACCAATCTCAGAGAATATCAAAGAAGCAAAGTTTTTACACTATCCCAGCACTGTGACAACAGAAAGAGAGGTGGTCCTAAAGATGACTACAAGCTGGAGTGATCCCTGAGCAGAAACTATCATAAGAAAAGCTCATGAATTAGACCAGGTAGAGTGAGCTGTACTAAAAATAAGACAAGCTGAGGAGGGTGTGTAGCATAATTCAAAGCATAATGCTGCTAAAAGAAGAGAAGGTTGGTTGATTAGTCAGAATTAAGATCAAATTATTATTTAGTGATTAAAAACAATTTAAATTTATTTATCATCATCATTGTAAAATGCAACCAAGAAACAATATAGCAAATTAGTACTTGTCAATGAATAATTTGACAAAACAAAGGGGGCAATAACACTTCCATTATTTTTAGCCATTTTGGCAGACAATAAATTCAAATTTCAAACAGCAAGAACTTTTTGAATTGTACAATAAATAGCACAAAAATCAATTGGAAAATTGTTTAAGTAAATTCTTTGAAAATCTTATCTTTAGATTTCTTTTGGTTTGCACATAAGTTACTTCATTGAGCTGAGCTTGGAACTACTTGATCAACAATGGAGGCACATGAATGTGGATTGATTTGGAGATTGGAGTCAGCCAGAGGCCACAGTGAAATCACAGAAGGAAACTGTGACAATGTCATACCTAAATAGTATCAGATTAGTTGGAATTAATCTAAGTTAATAACAACATATCTTACATTGAAGCAAATAACTAAAATCAGTACATCCCTACCCACATCTAACAAGAAAGAAAAATTAAAAGAATAATTAACTCTACATTAAAGCCTGGTAGTGGATGTTACATTATTGGTCACATTATAGTCAACAATTTGGATCTAGAAGAAGAATTAATAAATAACTTACATTTGGCTAATTAGCTGTTTATTGAGTTTATTATCAAATACATGTTTGACTACAATTGATAGTCAGCTAAACAGGTAATCAAAAACTCCTAGTTGTAAACCTAACTTAGGTGCATTTTGTGATCAGGGGTGAAAACCTAGAATTATTCCTGTCATGTTATCCTGACCATTATTCAACAAGGACCATTTAGCTTGACATTTGCAATAATGAATCAAATCATGTAATAAAGCAAAACAAGATGTCTGAAGAATATATGCAACAATTGTTCCAATGTTTCAATGATATTTATACTCTAATCAAAATTAGTACCTTTTGAATTTTTTCAATTAACTGGACACTTTGTCCTAGTTGGCTAAAAATAATGAGAAGCAATTTTGCCCTCAATGTTTTGTCAAATTGGTTCATCAACAAGCACTTGCTTTCATAATTTTGTATATTAATTTATAAATTTTAATGAACACAATTCATCATTTAATTTGCTTAATTGTTTTTAATAATCTCCTTCTTTTTTCTTTTGATCTTATTTCTAGCAGCTTACTTGATGGATTATGCTACATTATGATCAGCCTAGAGAAGGGTGATTTTGAAGAGGTAGATGTATTGAAATGTGAATTTCTTCCTGACTCCTAATAAGATTCAAGAGCAATTTATTGCTACAATAAACTAGTACAAAAAACTATAAACTACAAAACTACAAAAAGCTATTTACAAATAGCTCCACCACTGAATATGGATAACATATGCATTTGAATTTGGTAGTAAGGAGATATTCATTTTTATTTTAATTGATAGTCACATACATTGTCATGTTTTTGTGCAAAATTGAGTGTTTTTAGGGAGCAATTAAAGGTTTTAGACAAAATGATGTGAAATTTTGAATTTATATATGTAAAGAAGAATTGAAAGTGTGATAAGGGTGCATTTATTAATTGTTTGTGGTATGTACTTGAAGTATTTCAAAGATGATAAAGACAACTAACTCCAGAAGCCATTTTTTGAATTTTAGTCATTAAGAATTGTTTGAAATTTAAGTCATTGTCAATTTCAACAACTAAATACTTAATAGATTCACTTTGGTACATGATTTATATTAAGTTCTGTGTTTCTTGTGGGATTTCTGTATGTTTAGAAGAGAGTATTATTAATTGTGTTTTTTCAATATTTACTGTCAGTTGATTATTTGAGATATATTCTTTAGATTTTCAATATCACTTTGGAGATTTTCAGTTGCATAAAAAGCATTTCTATCAGTACTTATAAGACAGGTATCATCTGCATATTGATAAATTTTACTGTTTTTTACCTGTTGAGTTATGTCAAATAGAATAGGTCCAAGAACTGTGCCCTGTGGAACACCATGTTCTGTTTTAATATATTTTGATTTTTTACCTTTAAGTATAACTCTTTGCTGTGGATGCTTAAGGAAAGTCATTATTAAGTTAACAGATTTGTTATCAAAGTTATAATATATAATTTGTCACTTAATATATCAAAATTCATGGAGTTAAAAGCTTTGCTCAAGTTAAGAAATGCAACACAACTACATATGTTTAGGGTTAAATTAGATTCATTATCAATAATGCATTGGTTAAATGCCAATAGTAGATGCTCACTGAATATATGAAAATGACATTTAATAATAAGGATTGGAAGATTATATGATGCTGTTGATTTATTTGTGTCTAAAGTTGTTATTGTGGTTTCTAGTTCATTTGCATTTATGAGTATAAAAGAAAATTATGCAAATATACTCTGCCTAGTGTATCATGCTGATGACAATAGATTTATATTTAGTTCTGCAATCAGCAGGTTGTGCATGTGCTATTTACATTTATTTAATTTTAGTTTAAATAGGGCAGCTCTATGTGTAATTGCTCAATAAAGTTTTAGTTTAGCCCAGTTCACTCATTATTTTATCTGCTATATTCTATTAAGATGGCCATGAGCAACTATACTTTCTATGGAATTAAGGAGGCCACATAGGGTGTAATTCAGCCACAGGATATGCTCAGCTGTCTTATGATTCTATGCATACTCATTCTTTTCTGTGGTTTAGCTGATGCAGACTCATTTGCTGTTTTGATAAATTCTGTAATGCTTTTCTTTGGCAAGTTTTACCATTATGCTGTTCATGCCTCCTATAGCAGGCCACTACAAAGTTCTATCAGTGTTCATGATTTAGTCCAGATCTCTAGTATTTGATACATTGTTTCACAGACAGTGATATTGCATAGAACTCTTACTAATTGCTCTCTAAATGGCACATGGAATTCTTTTGCCTTTGCAATAGTAGATAATACACTCTCATCAAGTTATTGCTTTATACTTTTTACTATTTTTACACTAACTCTTATGATGCTAGATGGCGACCCACAACTGTTAAAAGAAAGCAACCTAGAAACTGTTCTTAAACTTTTCAGGGAAAATCTTTTTGTGAATACTTTGATGCCTATTCAAACTCATAAGCTACTCATTTATTCTTTTTTCAAAGCCTCATAAATTACATTACTTACTTTTCTGCTCAACTTTACCCTACTAAGGACACATCTTGCATGGTCATATTTCAAAAACATTACTGCTACTTTATTAATATTATGCTGTCCCTCTCTTATCTGGTCTAATCCTGAAAATTGAAAAAAATTTCTTGCACTCAATCTACACTAAAATTTTTAATGAAAACCAAGCTAGTTGAAATTATGTTAAATCAAGCTAAAAAACTTAATGACATGGAATCTAGAATGCAAGCTTTGGAAAATCATTAAATGTCACCCAGCCACTCTCAAAACACCCCCAACTTTGTAACACACGAACAGTTTTCCATTTTTGAAACATCTATGAAAGAGAACCTAAATGTATTCTGTACTAATATATTAGATACAATAACTAATCTTATGAAACCAATGACTAACCTGCGTCAACCAGCACAATCAGAAGCTTCTATGGCTTATCCCAAATCATCACAAAGATTCATCCCCTCATTGCCTCCACCAAGCCCATCTGGCTTCCAGCCAATTTCACTGCCTTTGCTTCACTTCTGGTAGTAATCCCTTCTGATATCTTTATTATGAAATCTAAAAAGAGAGTGTCTATGTTACCAGACCAACCTCTAAAGACAGATCTTAAATTGCAAAAAATGCTGCAATATTTCACAGGAAAATTTGATATAAAAGAACAAACCATTTGAGAGTGCATAGTACTTTTTACAATTTACCTTATCCAACAGCACATAACCAAACACAATGAAGCTACACAAATGCCCCTTTTTCTAAAATACAGAGCTCTACAGGTGTACCTTAACTTAGATGCTAACATCAAAACAGATTACAATAAGTTGGTAACAGCCATGAATGAGCAATTTGATAATGAATGCACATGAAAGCAGTATCAAAAGATGAAGATATAATCAACTATATCTATAAAGTAGACTGCTTATTACAATTATCCAGGAAGAAGATCATTACTAGGCACAAGACTTATATTCTTATGTACACACTGGCCTCCCTTCCTCTATGAGAACAAGATTTGAAAGCAAATGTGATATCAATGATGATATAAATACACTCATTAAAAAAGCTGTCAATATTCAACTGACAATTGAAAACAGCAAAAGAATATACCAAAAATGTTGCACTCCTCAACCACAACCATGCTGTACAGTTTTCAAAAAAAGAAACACTACACCAGGCTATAGAGGAGAAAACCAGACTTCTCATTTGTTAAATGCCAAAAATGCGGAGAAAAAGGTCATCTTAAACAAGACTGCAAGCTATTGTTTGCTTAATTAATAATGATGGATACTACATTGTTGAAAATCTAGAAACTCTTGAGCAAAACCATCAAACCAAAGATGATTTAAACAAATAAGGGCACTGTCCAGAGACTGAGCAAAAGATCTATTGATCATCAGTGATTTGCTCAAAAGAAACTTAATCCCAGTAACAATAAGCAGCTGCAACATCAAATCTACAGTAGACACTGGTGCCTTCATAACAATCATGGCCAACACCTGCACTCAGAATATAGGATGGACATACAAAGACATTACTACAAATGAAACCCTCTCAATTAGTGCCTCAGGAGACTACATCAATGCTAAAGTTCTAGTAAAAGATGCACTCCTAACAATACAAAACTGAAATTCCATCAAGATGTCCACATCATCAACACTAGAAACCAGCTTCTTCCATATGAAATAATATTGGGTTGTGATTTTCTAATAGAAAACAACTGCCTCATTGATTATTCCAATCAGAAACCTATCATAAGAAAAGATAAACAGGTCACAGTCTCTCTCACAACAAAGCACACCAACTTTTTGGAATTCTATTTAACCAAAAACTTAAGACTTGAGCCCTTTCATTGGCAACTGACAAAAATCATATCAAAGAAGCCTCTTTCAGGCGAAATAGTTATTACAAATGCATATGGCATATGGAGCTCAAACATCATCATTATCAACAATGTCACCACATTAAACAACAACTATGCTTTCACAGCCAAATTAAATAACTCCAAAAAACACTTCATTCTAAGAGCAAAAGATATCACAATTATTGGAATACCCTTAGAAAATTATGTCAAGAAAAATATACCTATTCTCATCACAAGCAATTCTACAAGAGAAGCAGATATTTTGAAAGCACCCATTTTCACACCTGAATCTCATCCTCACTTACAACAGGGGGAAAGGAACATTGTAAATGACATATTACAACAGAATGCAGCAATCTTTAATGACCAAGAAATCAGTGTGGGCAAAGCAGTAGGTGTTGAATACTTCATAGAGATAACTTCAAACAAACCAATTAAACAAGCATGCAGGAAAGTACCATAACAGATGCAAGATCAGTATGTTAAAACTATATCTGATCTACTAAATAATGAAATAATTCGCCACAGTCACAGACCATACACCTCACCAACTGTCTTTATCAAGCAAGGAAATAATCATTGCTTCTGCATTGATTTTAGACAACTCAACAAAATCACGAAATAAGATACTTATCCACTCCCATGAGTTGATTACATCTTATACAATGCTGCACAGTTCAAAATCTTATATATTTTGCGATTCTGTTTGTGCTCTAAAGTTTCAGTGAAGTTTTAAGCCTGAATTTTCAAAATCCTCAACTTGTAAATTTCATACTTTGTAGTCTTAAAAATATCTATTATACTTCTATATTTGGCACAGTAAAAAGCAATATATTCCAAAAAATTTTGAATGTTTTAGGAAATTCAATTTAGATCACAACCAGACTATTATTAAACCTTGAACTCAGGAAAAATTTTTATTCAGCAAAATTTCCTATTCAGATTTGTGATTTTTAATAGAATTTTGCTTGTTTAGCTTTTACCAGCACCTGAAATAACAATCTTGAATAATTTATTCAAAAGGGATGAATTTGAAAAGTACATTTTTTGCATAGCTTTTGAGTTTTTTAAAATAAAATCTGCTAATTTGTTTAAAAATCTATGCCTGCTCATGTTTAACAGCAAATCTAATTTTCAGATGATCTTTTGGACATCTTGAGTTTTTGCTTTTGTAAAATGTATTCTATGATTTGTGATGTTTGTGCAAAACAGTTCATTTAGGTGTTAGTGACATAATAAATTAATTATAATTTCACTAAATTGTTTATTGATCTGTACTTAACCCAGTGACTATCTTAAAATGTGAAGCCAAACTCAAAAATATTTATCTGATTTTAATAAGCCAAATTTACAAACTGATTGTCTGATTTCATCTACTGACTTGTGACTGAGTTTGAAATTTGAATATGTCTATTCTTTAACTTCAATACCTGTGAGATTTTAGCTCACTTACTTTTCAATGAGTTGCAAATTTGCTAAAGAGTAAATTTGGTAATAATTGATTCATAAAAAACCCATCAATGACCTTTAAAGATTCAATCAATTAAAATAACTTAGATTTGGAATTTTTCAAATGATGCTATGGATATGAAGCATGTATTAGTTCCTGGTTTCATAACAATTTACTAATTATATTGCATGTTTGTTTGTTTTGTCATTTAACTAAATTTGATAAGTAACAAAATAAACATCATCTCACATCATTTGATCATGAACTTCATTAGAAAGATTCATTCACATTATTTAATAGGTAGACAATTCATGATTTCAATTGGAGTTACACTGTTCTATGCTTCTACAGGGTTTCAAATTGGTGCAACTTCCCCAATAATTAGAGACTTAGAATCTCCTACATCTTCTATTCATTGGACGGAACTGGATTCGGGGTTGTTTGGGGCAACAAGCAACATTGGGTGCTTGATTGGAGTAGCAACAATGGCGCTTGCTCATTCCTTTTATTCCATTGATCGTAGAAATCAAATTGCACTCAGTGCAATACCTACAACAATGGGTAAACTGTAAATAATTAAAATCTAATATTGCATTTGTAAAGTATCATTTAGGTACTTAGATGGATCCATCAAATAGGTTGATGTCTAGTATAACTAATCAAATATCTTTGTGACTTCAGTAATTTGTGGACTTGTATTTGAAGATGAAATCAGTGGGAGGCTGAAATGTATTATTTAAGGGGAAATATCCATTCTTAGAATTCAGACCATATTGATAGCTGATATTTTTGGGCTGAGTGGAGACTAGGCATTGCATTTTGGTAAACTCTTCAAATCCCCCTTCAGTATTGCCATTGATGAGTTGGCTAAATTATTCAGCAGTCTGTTCTTCATGAGATTGCTGATGCTCCCCACATTTGCTAATCACGGAATGTGAATAACTTTTGATATAAATAAATTGAACAATGCATTACATTTTCTCTCACAATATATAATTTATAAATTACATCATTGTATTTAGGTAAAGGCATCTTTCACCTTTGAATAGTAACACATTATAATCCATATACATTTTACAAAGACAAGAAGTATGGCTCTAGTTCCTAGAAATACTGACATTAGGCAATTTTTGGATGAGTTGGTTATTTGAAAAATTGCCTGCACCGTTTTGTAGGGTTTGTAGTAATAATTCATATGAAAAAATGATTATGAAATAATGAAGGTTTGTTAACTCTGTGAAGTGATTGATAGTATTGTGCAAAAATTCATGTCATAGATCAGAATGTTCAGAAAAGACATTGTGCATAGAAATAATTTGAGGAGATAATATTTTGTAAAGCACTTTAATTGAGATGTTTCACAAATTTTGCTATGAGTAGATATTAATTTAAGGAGTTAAGAAAAAACTTCTATCTAGGATTACTTCAGGTTAGGTTAAATTAAGTCTTGTAGGAATTGTTGTTTTTCAGGTCTGGATTGGATTTCACCTCATATTGTTGTGAGTTATAATTTGAAATCATGTAACTATGGCTCCTTATGTAAGTATTTTTATACTATAGAACATTTTTTACCGATGCTCTAGAAAGACATTTGCTAATATTAATCTCTCATTCAATATTTGAGAGAATGGACATCAATTATTAATTTACTTTACTAAATTTTCCATAAACTAAATTTTGAATGGGTTGCTCTTTAGTCTAAGAATGTGCACTTACACTATTGACTTTGTTACACAAAGTATAAATATTATATAGCACTGACACCCCAACATAGAAATTTTGCTTGAAATTTAGTCAAACTCACAATAGGCCTAATTATATTAGTCAGAATTCAGCACCAATATATCAATATTTACTTGAATGTGCAGAATAATTGTTAATTTTCAACTTTACCTATACATAGAATCCTATTTTCCTTAATTCATGATAGTGATTGAATATTTCTGTTTCAAGGTGTCTGTTGAGATGTTATTTTATGCGAATACCAAAATGTCGTGTAGTTTCACCAATGTATAGCTTTTTACAGCTATCACAAGTATGTTTCTAAACAATGGATGAAACTAAGCATTCTGGGATTCTATCTTTATTCTTAAATATATTATCCGTTTGTAATGATCTAAAAATAGGCCTAATTTTAGATGATGTTAAACTTGCATTGATTTTTTAATCTTTTCTTTATAATAAATTGCTTGTCTTCAATGTAAGGTAATTTCCAGTATTCATAATCTTTACAATCCTTTGTCTTTCTCTTGTTGTCATACATTTAATAACTTTAATTTAAACATTTAGATGTTATTTCTCTCAATATTTTATTTGGATAGTCACTTTCTTTGAATGTAGAAAACAATACATCTAGGCGTTTTGTCAATAGTTGAAAATTCGATGATATTTTTAGGAATCTTTCACATAAGCCTTTTATTGTATTGGTCTTGTATTTTAAAGGACAATAGGAAGTGAATGGCATATATAAACCTGTATTTGTTTTTTAAAATATACTTGGGATGTAAAATTGCTATCATAATTTTTAATTGTAACATCTAAAAAGTTAATTGAATTTTCTTTTTCTTCTTCGATCGTAAATTTGATATTTTCAATTTCCAGATTTATTTTCTGCAAAAAACGATGAGCTTCTTCTTTGTTATTAAAAATGGCGAATATATTATCTATATAGCATAAAATGAAAATTTTTGTTTTGGAATTTCGATTCTATCATATCCTGTCCAAAATTTGACATTAATTGGCCGAATGGGAAGCCCATCCCATATTGTTTTTTTGTTTTATTTATATATATATATATATATATATAAGTCAAGCAGGCCATTTCTAGTAGTTTTTCTAGTGTATGTTTTGAAATTGACAACTGTGAATCGTTTATTGTTCTTAAGATGTGTTTTATAGTCATTTTTACAGGAATGTTTGTAAAAAGACTCTTTACATCAAAGCTTACTAAATATTTCTT
>CABFPE010000895.1:73250-98811 GCA_900660155.1 Hofstenia miamia | reverse complement strand
GCAATATATGTTTTCTACTCAACAATGAATATGGCTTATACAGGAAAAACCTTACGGCGATCCTAAATTTGAACATTTATGTAGGCAATATATATTTTCAACTTTATAATTAAGAAGAAATTTACAAGAAAAACCTTACGGTGATCCTAAATTTGAACATTTCTGTAAAAGAAAATCTTTGTGGTTATGCAAAGTATAAACATTTCTATAAACAATATATGCAATATTCAGAATATAAGCAATATTAAATATCTGACACAGTAATTAAAAAACCTTTATGGCGTACCTAAATTTAAAAAAAAGTGAGATATGTTTTTTACTGAACAATGAAGATGACATATACAAGATAAATAGGTGTTAGGAGTAGAATCAATTTAAATATGGGTTCATTTTTAAATTATGCAAACATTTTTATACATTTATAATTGGAATGTACATGCATGTTGGTATAGGACACATGCATATTTAATCTCACATATAAATATTAACACACAACATAAATTATATTGTTCTTTGAAGATTGGAATATAACTTTTTCAATGAATGAACTTTAGACTGAAGTTTCTGTGATATAATTTTCTTGAACCATTTCTGCTTTACTGCCGCTAAAATATATTGTAAAAATTTACTAAATAATGTTTTGATTGTGACATAAATAAATAAACTATATATAAACGCAGCATATTATTGTTTAAACAAAATTAATGTAAGAAAATGTTAAAACATTATATTATATTAAGAAAACAATTACTTCTACATAAGCGTTTGATTATTTATGAAGCAAAACAGTTATTGAACTCTTACCATAAGAAAAAATTTAACGGTGCAAGTGAAAATTTAAAAAATTATGTTTCATAGAGTTTAAATTGAAAATATATTTAACACTACAACTGCGATTATTCCTTGAGAATATATTTACATCTGATATTTCAAATGTGGAAATTATTGAATAGAAACATAATTTCAAATAATAGCAAATTGAATGAGATTATTAACATTATAATTGAAAGTATATGTATTTGATAGTGTTTTTGCTGAATGAATAATCAAGCAAACAAAAAAGCTAATAGTGAATTTTTACCTATCATTGCGCTTCTAGTTTTAACAATATATATAAAGTATTTGTATATGTTGAAGTGTTCTAGCTAATCATAATGCATATATAAGAAATATATGTTTATAATCTACAATAAATTTAAAAAATGCTTGGTTTTATATATAAATATAGACATTTATTAATTCCTAATAAATTATAAATAATTTGTGTTTGATAATGCCGTAAAATTTACTTAAGTTGAACTAAATTTTAGAAGTCAAACAGATTAAAATATATCTTAGCATTTTAACTAAATTACGAATCATTAATAATTTTTGTTAATAATTTTATAAAGAAATAGCAATGATGCAATTTTTATTCAAAATATAGGCTTCATATCATAGGTGTAAACCGGTCGGGTCAACCGGCGTGACTGGCACCAGTCGGAGCGGTGCAGGTCGGGTCGGGTCAGTATTTTATGACCGGCCGGTTTGAACCGGTCTAAAACCGGTCAAATAACAACTGAGTTAATGAAAAAATGTAGCTTCTCTTGATTGAATTTTGATGAAATCCGTAATTTCAACATGTTTAATCGCCAAAATTTCAAAATTCTATGCAACTGGATAAAAATTGGGATTTATTAGAGGATATTTTTCGAGTAATTGACATAATTGCATCACTTGTAAAGGAGTTGGTCGATTTGTATGTGCAGTATTTTTTCAAATAATTTAGTAAAAGGAAGGTTGCGTTATTCAGATTGGCCTATAATTTTTAACAATAAGGGGATCTGCATTTTTATATAAAGGTGTTATATCTGATTTTTTCATTATCTCCGGAAATTCGTTTTCAACGATGCATTGATTAAGTGCAAATAATAGGTGGTCGCTAAATATATAACAAAATTCTTAAATATAAAGAAAGATAAATGAGTCGAATCTGAAGATTTATTAACGTCTAAAATACCTAAATTGCAATGTCGAATTACAATTTGATTGACTAAGTTTTGATAGAGGAATTTTATGAAAATTGAAGTAACCTCATTCTTTAAATTTAAACATTTCTACGTCGATTCTCTTTCCAAAAAACTCGCAATATTGCATACCCTGCTGAAATTCTTCAAGCTAATAAAAACCTACCACATTGTAATACGATTCAAATACCGGGAAATACTCATAAACATAATTCTTGGTCAAAACTTTCATATGTGTTAGGTATAAGGAAGATGTTTTAAATAAATCTTTGAGTATTAATGTAGCCATTCCAACCTGGAACTCGCAACCTAGAGAAACTAAAAACATTGAAAAAATATATTTCTGGTAAATCATTGCTAGAATACAAACTGTATAAGGATGACAATGCGATAACTCGTTATTAATGTAGTAGAATAGTAATTTATTCATAGCTTGAAAGATGTGTTTTTGTAATTTATGTATTTTGTGTATATGTGTTGTGTGAATTTATTGATGCTATTCATATAAATTATCAGTTCTAAATAAAAATTCTCTTATCCTATTTTATCTAACATGTTTTATATATATTAAAATATATACTAATCCGTGAGAGTTGGAATTCACTCTTGGGAATTTCAGATTAAATTCCAATCCTGCTCTCAATCCAATTGAAATACAATATCACTTCTAGGTCTCAAAACCTAATTTTATATTTTTATGCATATATATATATATATATATATATATATAGCATTTTTCATGTAAATATTTAATTAGACTTTGAAAAATATTCTGTCGGTCAGACCGGCCGGTCAACCGGTTTCAGTTGGCACCAGTACTGGTCGTGTCGGATCGACAAATTTCAGACCGGCTTACACCTATGATCCAGTATATTGCAGCTAAAATTGAATAATGGAAATATTCGTGATAAGATTGATTGGGCGCATATCATTTCGGGAGCAACAGTTAACTATACATGCATACGGTAGATCCTACATGATGTTGATGATGAATTGATTCATTGCTGCAATCAAAATATGTGCCTTAATTTTAGTACAGTGCGCTATTATTTCATTTCTAAATAGATGAGCTTGGAATATATTCTGTTCTAAGCGGTGTTGAAAATAATCAACGCAAATTTCATAAGCTAAGACTACGCGATAAAAATATGAGCCGCTCGTAAATTGCAGATTTGTAAGGGCATATAAATTTCTCTTTTTATATTTGTACGTAAAAATATCAACGCTGTCAACCTATTTTACTTTGTTCATATACATTAATTTCAAGAATATAAAATTTTTAACATTTAATTTTTAAACTTTATAAAATTCTTCAATAAATTAATAAAATAAAGAAAACGACCATTGCTTTGATAAAAAAATTTTTAAAAAATGAAAGATACCAGCATCGAAAAAGATTCAAATTTACAGAAGTGCTCCCATTATAACTATGTATGTAGTATATAAACTAAAAAACAGCTTATAAAATAGGTTATAGAATGAATTGAAATTTCATTTGAATTTAAAAGTAACTTAATTTAGAAATCTCGATGAAGAAAGTTCCAACCTGCCTGAACTGACGATTGTGAAAGTATACATTTGCAGCATTGTAGTATGCGAGTGAAAATCTACTGTCCAATTTGATTGCCGCCTGGTAATCTCTCATTGCATTGACTTTGTCTCCAATGAACTAAATATATACAAATCATTTTTGAAACTTAACAAACTGTATTCTCCAATAAATGCTATGTTTCCCGTTTTTTATAAACGTTGATGGTATGAAAGAGCTCTTATGTAATTTTCACAGTGTATATTTAGTTTATTCTTAGCCATATTTGGAATAGTCATTAAAAACACAAGAGGTATGAGATTGTACATATTATAAAAGGCCATTAAAATTGTATTAATAAAAGAATACCTGATGAATCACTCCTCGATTTGTCAGCAGCTCTGCAGTATGCTTAATATGTAATGCCGCATTCATATCTTGCAGTGCTGCAAATGACTCCCCCATTTGAAGGTTAACAACTGCACGGCCTTCAAGAGCAGCCTGGAAATCTAAATTTATACCTCAAAAACAACATATTGATGAATTACATTTTATTGATATTGTAGTATATTTGCATCTAAGTTAAAAAATGACAATTTGTGTCGATTTAATGATATTTGATGATAGACAATGTACAATTAGTGATTTAATATTCTTTGTATTTTGATTGGTGGCTTGTATGAGGAATCCATTTTGTTTGCGTAATTTAAAAATCAGACATTGCAGTATCATTTGATATTTTGTTCTGCTAATACTCACCATCTGATAGTAAGTGAGTTACTCTTTGCTATTATTTGTAAATACGCAGAAAGTGTGAATTCTGTTAATTTAAGTTTTGCTACCCTAGCTTTCAGTTACTTTTGCTTTTGCTATTATAAATTTCCCCAGCCGTATATTTGATTAGCATTATATTTTAGCATTTTTCGGATAACAGACTTTTTACAAATTGCCGACTTATTATCTTTTATTATATTTATTTTATTTATGTATTTGATCACTATGATCAACGCTTAGGGTGTCACTTCGGGAGAAAGGTAGGATAACCAGAGGCTTTAAATGGTCTGATGGTTTGACTCCTTTAGTCTGAGTGATAGTAAGTATTAGGTATAAGGATGAGTACGGTTAGGAAGCGCGGTTTGCATGTAGCTATAATTATTGTATTTTCTCTAGTCTAAAATGAACTGAGAATTAGGTGTTGGAAATGGTTCATCGCTTCGGCTTGAGGCCTGATTCTGTAAGAAGTTTGGAATTAACTTGTTCTCTGAATACTTGTTACCCATGGAATGAACATGCTCTTGTTTTCTCAATAGTTAGAAGTACATAATAACTAGTAGTTTCATCGGTTGTTTTTTAATATATCTAAAGATTGAATGCTTGCTGAGTGTTGCACGTGCTTCTACCACAAGTCAAGCATTCTACAATATTTTATGTGTAACTGCTTAAAAAATAAAACAATTAATAAAATTATTGTGCATATAAATTTTATTCCATTGGAAAGTCCATTGCAAAAAATTGTTCGTCATTATTAAAGCAATGCATAAAAATTTTAACAAAGTATAAGAACTATAAAAGACTGTCCGATATTGTAATAAAAAAGTAAGTAGAATGCAAAAAGTTACTATGATTAATGAAGCTGTTACTCTTTACTAATATATCAATAAAGAACTAAGCATAAATACAAAATATGGCACAAGCTGCTTCCATCATAAAAATTAATCAACTGAATGCAGCTCTTAGATTATCAGTTGCCATTTTATAAATTTCAATAAGTTTACCACTTTATTATTAGGCACATGAAATACCCTTTATACATATATAAGTAGTTAACAATATACCGGTTGTATATATGAAGTTTTCTAAAAATCATCATTTTTAATAACTTTTTACACTTTTCTATTGATTTTGATATGAAAAAAGTCGTTTTTTAGAAATTAAGGATTTTACAGCCATGGGTAAAAAAACTGAAGCCATACCCAAAAAATAATTATTTAATTATACCCCATTTTAAGCTATGCACCAATATGTTTTAGAGCAATTTTTTTGCATTTTTTATAAAATCTACCTTTTACAGCCATCGCAAAAATGTTTTCAAAGCCACTTGTTGTTCAAAATTTTTACATGAAATTCAGTGCTTCTACTTTTAATTACACCCTATTTTTTAAGCAAAACATAAAACCTGTCAGATGTCCTAACAAAGGGTTTTTCTTTAAGAAATTACAAGTATTTTTAATAGCATAACAATAGCTCCTACCCAATCCATATTCATTGTAAAATCGACTATAACTATCGTGGAGGATTGAATGTGTATGATAACATTGAATAGTTCCAAATAAATATTCAAATAGGCTTGTTAAACATCCCTCTAACCGTCCAACCCATTCAATTGGGGTGAAATTTTAAGAATAATTATTGATATGGGTATGACTGCAGTTGTTTACCCCTGGCTGTAAAATCCTGAATTTCTAAAAAACGACTTTATTAAAATCAATAGAAAAATGTAAAAAGTTATTAAAAAATGATAATTTTTAGAAAACTGCATATACACAACCGTTATATTGTTAACTACTTATATATATATATATATATTTAGTATCACCTTGATATATATATATATATATATATACGCGTATATATATATATATATTCGTCCAATTATTGATACAAAATTATACTAAATTTACTGAAAATCAATAAAGAATTAGGTCAAACATAAAGTAAGTATCATATTGCTATGACATGGTTAGTTAATGTATGTATGTCGATTGATAACACTCTATGAAGTTCCATAGTGAGATAATATTATGCATGTGAAAAAAATAATGGAAGAAACAAAAGCATTAAAAATTGTTTTAACACTAGAAACCCGACGATAGGTCAAAAGGACTTCTAAGCATTTTTTCTTTGCTTCATTATTAATTCAGTAATTAAACAAAAACACTAGCGGGTAAACATACTTCCAATTGTGTTGATAATCTCATTGAATTTGCTGTTAGTAGAAATTTTGTTTCTATTCAATAATTTTCGCATTTGAAACATCAGATGTAAATATAATCTCAAGGAGTGCTCGCTGTTCTAGTGTTAAACAAAAACACTAGCGGGTAAATATACTTCCAATTATGTTGATAATCTCATTGAATTTGCTGTTAGTAGAAATTTTGTTTCTATTCAATAATTTTCGCATTTGAAACATCAGATGTAAATATATTCTCAAAGAGTGCACCCTGTTCTAGTGTTAAACAAATTCCTGTACTTACTTGGATTCTTCTGAATAACTACAGTAAATTGCCGCCAAGCTTGAGCAAACTTTCCGCTAACTTGTAAACAATAAGCAGTGTTAACCCTTGCAGGGAAGCAATGTGGTTCCAACATCAAAGCTCTGCCGTAGTCTCGCCTAAACTTCAATGAAACTACTAAGTAGGATAAAATTCAACTTTGCCATTTTGAAGCCATATTCGGTGCCTAAATCCATGTAAACATTTCCGCGTCCAATGTATGCATCCAAACAAAACTGATCGGCTTGTATGGAATCTGAAAATGCATCAATGGCCTTCTGAAATTCCCTTTGTTTATGATAGCAAAGTCCAAGTGTATGGCCGATTTTCGCACCTACAATTATCGAATAAGCAAATTCAAAACACTGTATTCAAAAATCAGTGTTCTACATGAAAATTACAGCTTAAGCAAATTTTTTCAATACGTTCGCATTGTCAGGTCTTTTTCATTTAATCAATGCGGCAAAACCCTGATCAATCAACATAGATTTGTAATATTTTCAATAATTGATGATATTGTATTTTTGAGCTAAAAATGAAACAAATTTGCTTTAATTGGCGTCAACTTTAACAATTCTAACAAAAAACAATTTCTTAAACATAAATATGCACGTATATTATGTAAAAGAATGCAGAAACTTATGCCTGAATTTACAGAAAATAATTCATAAAAATTTTTAATTTTAGCAAACTAGCTTGATATCTTGTAACAACGTTCATAACGCTGCTGTTCTTGCACTATTACATATATTTCCAGAAACTAACAATGTAAAGCAATGATATAATTATTTTATCAAAAGAAATTCTGAACAACCTTGGGGATTTTCCTTAAACGCCTCATGGAAATCTTGCATAGAGTTTTTATAATCTTGCATTTCAAAGTATAGCAGTCCACGGTTAATCAAAACTTTCTGTTTGATGGTCTCATCAAGAAGCAAAACTGTACTATAATTCTTCAGAGACTAAACAATTCAAAATTAAACACTTTCATAAAACATGTCCTTTGTGAAATTTGAAATCATTATAGCATTAGAAATGAGGTGGGACGATTGTATTAGTGCATACCAGTTCATATTCTTTAAGGGCATGGAAAACAATCGCTTGATTGAAAAAAGCCAAAGTACAACCATGATCGAGTTGAATTGCCGCGTTGAAATCAGCAAGTGCATTTTTAAACTGATGACAGACGAATTTGTAAGATCCTCTAAAAGTATATTAAAATAAATGTATAAGAAAACAAAAAGCTCAATCCAAACTAAACGAGAACATATAGTAAGTAGAGTAAAACTACAAAGAAACATTTTAATCTGATAAGGCTATAAATTTTTAACAATTTCGAGGATATCAGATCATTCCTTTCGTAAAAAAATTACCCAGAAAAGTTGTTTGGATTAGTTATTGGAATTTTTCCAAAAAAAGTCGCCTAAACTGTTAGCATCCCTCTTGGAGTATATGATTTTATAGGTGGGGGACCCCCTTCCAAAGCACCCCTGGTCAATATTATCATTTCCTTTTACACACAGAACAATTTGTCGCTTACTGTCAAGAACGCCCATAATAATATAGGTGTCCTTGCTTACTATATATCTCATAGCATTGAATGTCTATTGTTGTGTGACAAACAATTCCAATTTGAATTTGGCAAGACTCTTTTTTTTGTATCAGAGTATTCATTGCCTCGGCAATGAAAATAACATACAATTCTAAACATTTTGATATAAGAAAAGATACTACTTTTTTGTATAAGTCTATGATAAAATTGACGTACAGTACACTAAAAAATTGAAACAGCGATTCTCACAAAGAAAAGCAATCGAGAAAAAAGAAAAATGCGAATACGACTTACTATAGTCTTATGTGAAATATTTTCAATGCAGTTGTGATAAAATTACAACAGTTTCTATGAAACCAAATGAATACATCTAAATTTCATTGTTGGATAAATTTTCACACCAAATCAGCCTGGAAAGACGTCATCTTTGCAGGTGTGCAAAGGTTACACATCTTCAAACACATAAATAAGCCTACATGTTAAGGCTTATGACAACCAAATCATGAAGGAAACTTGAGATTGAAAATTATTTTATCTGCTACGAACTCACGGATTGCACTCGACAGCTAAAAAATAGCTACACGCTTCCTATTCATGAAATTCAAATGAAAATATAAATTTTGTTCATGTGTCAAAAATGTTGAGCAAATCCAAAAATCAAACCACCAGGAAGTATCGAAATATTCTAGCAAGATCTGAAGACTTACTGAAGACCATATTTGGTCTTATGAAGACTTCCATAGCACTCTTCAAGACGACGTTTTTCTAATTGAGTTGCAGCTACGACTGTCACACAAATAGTAAATAGAGAGGATTAATCTATTCGAGACAGGAAACTTGTTGTCAAAAAAAACTTAACTAACACGGAAAACAACTGAAAATAATCCAACAAAGTGTAGCATGCAGCTTAGTAGGGAATGCAACACAATTATCCGAGTAATAATGAAATCAAATATCAAATGATGTCAATAACTTCATTACCTGGACGAAAACAAGCAGGCATTTTGAATTCCTTACTTCACTGAGAAATTAACAGAATTTTTCAGTTGCAGTTGTGTTTGGTGTGAATTGACTTTAATATTGAGTGTTAATTTATTTATTTAAATGAACATGCGTGCTTAATTCCATGAAAAATGGATTGTGAATCACCATGTAAATTTTATGAATGCATAGTTTATCTGCATAAATCTTTTAGAATTTAAGAGTCCCTAACTAACCCAATCACATGTTTTTGTCTGCGAAATTTTATACAAAAATTTATGTATATAAATCTCTTAAAATAATAATTTTTCAAGAATAGTACCTGTATAAATAGGCTCTAACACAGTCTTTCCGAATGCGAATAGCTTCATTGCAACTAAGAATGGCTTTCGAATATCGACCTCGATGAGCATAATAACACGAACGGTTTAAATAAGCCTAAATGAAAATATAACTAAGACGTTTATAACATCAAAACTACTGTAAGAATAACAATAAAATTTTACAAAAATTTCCAAGCAACAGTAAATTGAAGTTGTATTATAATCCTTGCTGACACAAGATGCTTCTATCATTATCTCTTAAAATGAAATCCTAAGAATATACATCTTTTTTGGATTCATTCCAAGCAACCTCTTTCGCTGACAAATGTAATTTGCCTGAAAATATTTACAAACACTAAATTGATCACATCATATAAAATTTTTTATAAATTAATCAATTTTATGACATTGTAAGAAAATAAAAACAAAATTATTTACACTAAAACTTTTTCAAAAATGACCCTTAGCGAAATTAAAAAAATTTGTTATGACGGTTATTAATGCATTTCCAACCCAACGTATTTTTTGTTACTTACCTGCTTAAACACAAGCTCAAAATCGCGGACTGATTATAAACTTGAGCAAAATTTTAAGAAAAACATAATTCAGATTTTTGCAACATTATGGAAACAAAAACCTGTAGTCTACATCTTAGAGCAGAAGTTTTTGAGAATGTCAACGTTCGGCAGATGTCCTCTTTACGAAAGTATGTCTGTAGGTTAGGTCTACGGTTAGGGGTTTTTTCACCTTTTAACTTTCCTATCGATCATTTCACACTCATAACAAATGCTTCGCAAATAGATTCAAATTCTTGGGGTACAACAAGCTTTATTATACATACGAGGAGCCTACGAATACCCTATTATACTTATTACAGAACATGTTAATTATTAACTTAATTAAGTTTGGACGTTTTGACATCTTTATGCTGGCCACATCGATTGTTCGCATGCACACATGTAGCTATTTAGGGTTAATTAATTATCAGGCAGTTAATAAGCTGAAGCAGTCCTCTTGCGAACTTTCCTTTATGATGCATTATAACAAGACCAATCTTTGAACAAAATTTCTAAGGGCAAGCAACATAGGGAAACACTGTATTACACTACATAAATCACCACCACTGAAAGAGTTCATGAGTCACAACCGCTGGGTAGACCAAGCATAGTAGAAACTGCAAATAACACAGGAATCTGCCCCACGGATACTAAGCAATGCAGTGAAGAAGTACATGTGTGGATCAACGTCGAACTGCAAATTGAGACCAATGAAAAAACAACCGTGAGTAACAACAAGGAAATTGATCCACAGAGAAGAAGCCGAGCCAATGGAAGCAGTGAAGCAGATCAAAGCGAAGATGGCAAATGAGATAGGGAAGAAGCAAAAAAAAAATATAGGGCAAACTACCCCAAATGTTCGTACATAAAAATGATGAGAAGATCGGAGATTATGAAATAACAAGGCGAAATGTGCCCAATACAAGTAATTGAAATGATTAGTAAATTTTAGCAAGAAATGGAAAGAGTAACACAACAAGAAATTGATAAGGTCAATCTCGAGAAATGGGTAATTCAAAGTCCAAGTGAACTATCGTGGATAGACACTGATGACGAGAGGTTGCTAGTAGAGATTCCTATCAAACACCAGAAAAAAATAATATAGTCAAGCGGATATTTGGGGAGGTATATGAAAAAACAAACCAAATGATGATAAAACTGCTATGCACAGAAGCGTTCACAAGAACTGAAATCAAACAGATGTTGCTACCAAACAACCAAATTGCGTTGGACATAGAGTGTATAACATCAAAAATACAAATGTCGGCAGAGATAGCATAAAAACTGATGAAGAGTGATTTAACAAATTCGTCTTAGGAGAACATTCAAAATACCAACCACAACTACCCCGTAACGGTAGGATTAGGTACAGCACTAAATTTAGGAACGTAGCAGATCGAACAGCAGACACTCACATCGTTACTTCAATGAACA
Source organism: Hofstenia miamia (assembly GCA_900660155.1). Lineage (NCBI taxonomy): Eukaryota > Metazoa > Xenacoelomorpha > Acoela > Hofsteniidae > Hofstenia > Hofstenia miamia. The sequence continues at coordinate 87,158 of CABFPE010000895.1, read as the reverse complement.
CCACTGCCAACAATTCACATTCCCATGTTACTATTGGTGTGGAGAGTGAAAGACAAAAAGATTGTAAAAGCATTTTGGCATGAAGAGAATACATACATTAACAACTAAAAGAAAGCCTCAGAAAAAATACAAGACGAATGATATAAGAAACAATAACAATCGGGAACGTACATACATCAAAGAAGACGTTACTCCTTGGGATTTTTATAACACTGGACAACCGATACACAAACAAATGAAATTGGTCAGAAACGAGATTGATAAACGCCTAACAAAAACGATAATACTGTTCTCTGGACAATATAATTTGCTGCAAGTTATTTGATAAAGAATATTGATACTATGTCACACGACGAGTGGAAATTATAACTATGATTAGACTAGGAAAAAACTATCCTGAAGACATCACAAAAGAAGAGGTCAGAAACAACATCAGCGCGTTCTATGACAAAACATCGATATTCAAGTCGTTAAGGTCAAAATCTCAATTCTTTTACCTGAACACAAGAATAAATTCAGAATTAGCGCATACAAGTCACGTAGATGATAGCAATAAAGCTTAAGATTGTACGAGAAACACTACGACGAGTTCAATACTAAATTAAATTAACTGAGAAGCAGTTTCACGATATCAAGGAAGCTAGAAGATCCCATGACACACAAAAAGCTAGTGACGGCGGAAAAAGAGGTGGTAATGCAACTCAGCCTGATGCAGATTTTACATTATCAATCAGACTTAGGAGGCAGTGTCTGATAAATTTGAGCAAAACATATTCTAGGTACTTCGAGGGGCGGACAAAAGGGATATTGGACGAAGGTCACTGATCATTGGATTCGATGTCTGCCTGCTTCCATTTATTGGGAAACTTCAATTGCAAAAGAGCTGTACTAATGATATTACACAGCGGCTCAGCCACCAAGGGCGCAGCCGCCTTGTAGAGTTTATTTCACTATTTGAGATAACATTATTTCCAGTGGATTTTTTCTCATCTAATTTGACCAGCCAATTATACGCATCGAAAAATGTAGTAAAAATGTCACCAGAGGGAGCTTCACTTACTTCGGTGTTTTCCAAATTGTAAGTAGACATATTTGAAGATATGATGTCGGCAAATTGTGCTCCAATATAATCAAAAGCAGAATGGAGATTGGGATAAGTGTTAACTAGTTTAATAATCGCATCCTTTGCTCCATCTTCCTTTAGGTGATGAACTACGCCCCATATGTTCTTGGCATTTCTTCTATTCTTCCTAAACCCCTTTATCTTGGCAGGCAGGATGTCGTTTTTAAGTTTGGTGTTTAATGAGTTAACCATGTCGTCGTTAATAAAAAAAGGCAAAAACTGTCAAGTTTTATTAATTTGTGTTAGGGGTGACCCAATGAGGGTCCGTGTCAGATGATTTGATGTATGTGAATGGAATTACACCGATCAGGAGTTTAGTGCGTTATAAAAGAATTCAACCTTATCATTACTATCGTCAAGGCGATATAATGGCATAAAGTTCAATATGCCCAGCTTATTCACAGAACAGATTTTGGATTTCTAAAAACCTAGAGATCTCGTGCACCATTCTAAACTAATACGGTACTTAGGCTGTAACAGACACTGTCTGTGTTTCGTAGTAGTACCAAGTGTTGAACGATTCAGAGATCATAATAACATCAATGATCGATCTACGGTGTGTCGGAGTTTTAATCTTATTGGCGAGTAAGGAGTTAAGAATGCTTTCGTTCAACCAGCTTTCGCATATTAAAATAAGATCGAGAGCGTACTTACTAACTTCAAGTTTGAGTTCAAGTTTGGGCAGTATTGACTGAGCATTTAAAGATAAAATGGTAGACATGGATACTGATTCGTTTGTGCAATGTTCTAGTCAATGAGTCTCACACCATGCTCCTGACTCAAATTGCAATAACTTTCCACCTTGAATTCGGAGAGATTTATGGTTTTGTTCTTGTTCTATCAGCTCTCTACGTCTCTTAAGAAGTATACTCTCGTGCCTAAATAAATCGCGGAAAAAATATCCTCTGTGGATGATTGCGTAATTTAGGAGCCAATGCCAGAGTAATACACGCATCAAATGGGCACGGAAAAGTTAGAAATAATGTTTTAGGTTTCGAGCCATTAGCTCGCCATACTCTTCTTACATCAGCGGGTCGGATATTACAGTCAATAAAACCTAGGATTTCACCGATCGCTTTCTTATCGTCATTTAATTGTTGTAAACCAGTTGGCTGCTCGATCAGGATAATTGTTGGATGGATGTACTTTTCGGTATCACTAATTTCTCCTAAAGAAGTGGAGACGTTGTCCATAGTTTGCTTTGAAGATTCAAAGCTGTCTCGTAGCTTCTGGAGTTCGGAGGAAAAGTCTTGATGAAGAGTAGCAGTCGTTCCAGTCGAATACCTTTGATAGCATTGAGGATAACATATTTTCCATCGCTTTTTACACAATCATTGCACAAAGTAACGAAATAATCCGGGAATGTGTGCAGGTTATCCAAGAATTGAGACGAGCAACCCGTCATTGTGGAATTTTGCATCGCACAGATTGCATATTTCGTATCAATTGCTACATGCTAAATACTCATCGATATTTCCAGTTTGCATTAATACTGCATTTATGAAAATCAAATAATAATTCACTATTTAATTGGTACATTAATGCCTACTATTAATATAAATGACAAGAGCACATAAAAAACTATCACTTTCCCTTTATATGTTAATATTTTACGACAAATAAGGCTAACAGACAACTTGAAATTATATATTTTTTCTGCTACCAAAGCAATATTGGTGGTAAGCTTCAATTAATGCTGCACAAAGTGGATTCTGACTCAACGTTGATAATAGAAATTTATGTTAAAAATATTTAAATAATTCTTCTGCAATTTGTATTTTTCATATTAAAAGGACTATTCGTCAGTCGAAAATCCCTCTTTTCTATAAATTTTTTGTGCAACGGCGCTAAAAATATTTAATTAATTGTTATAAATTCATGTAAACCTAAAATGACCAGTCCGATTGTTCAAGAAAATGATCTTGTGATATTGAAAAAACGAAACTTCAAAATCTATTGTTTTAGCATTTTTTGAAAAAAAATAAATTTAAAAAAAATCGAAAAAAATGTAGGCCATTATCGAATTTTTATAAACTTTTTAATCATAGGTTTTCAAACTAACAGGAGTGTATTACTGAAAACGCAAAACAACCGTATGCACTATGGACTTTAAAATATATATTTGAACTACTCCGATGTTAAATATCGGCGAATTCAACCATGAAATTAAGTTCAATAATGCATTCATGAAAAACATTTTTGAGGCAAGCCCTTAGTAGTTTAGATTTTTTATTTTGGCTTCGATTTGAATTAATATCAAAAGAAGGCATAATTTGGCTTTGTAAAATGACATAAGATTATTAGAACACAGTTATTGGGGATAAATTGAAAAAATAGAAATGTTCGCGGGTTTATGCTTAAATGAAATTGAGAAAAAATAAATATCTATATGAAGTCATCTATGCTCATTCTAGAAAATAACATACTATACGAAGAAAGTCGTAATTGCATAATAAAAATTAACAATGCTGATTTAAAAGTGGAAGATGATGAACATTGGAGATCATCATGTGAAAACTTTGATGCAACGAAAATTGGATATAGAGCATAAAAGTAAACAAGCATGCAGAAACTGATGAAATTGATGAAAAGATAAATGTAATACATCAAACTACTTACATATATTTTTACAGTAAATATTTGAATGAAAACCCCATATTTGTGGAAATGTATACCCACGCCTACTTAAAATTAAAAGAGCGAATTGCAAATTGTATATGTTAGTAAAAGAAAGCATCATAAATAACATAAATATAAAAGTTAATTATGAGATATCCATTTTAATAGACATAAAATTAATAATTCAAAATGAAATGAAAACTTAACAAGCCGAGTTCTCATCCCGGTTCAATCCAAGACACAAAAACAACAAACATGATCCCTAAAAGGAAATCAGCTCGCATCTGAGAACTCTGGTGTTTAACCACGCACAATATATGCAGCAAAGTTGCATTTTTTTGCAAAGTACTATCAACGTCATAGTTGAATTGCAGCGTTTATCCTTATATTCACTTTAGTTTCGAAACAACGTGATCTCATTGAGTGGCACCGTTGCAAGAATTTTCGGGTCGCGTCGCCCAATGCTATCTTTGATTTCGCGCAAGGCACACTTCAAAGAAATTGGATGGTCTATCTACATAAAAAGCATCTGATTTGCTAAGGTATGAAGGAAACTTTTGCTAAAAAATCGCCATTTTAAGGGTCAAATCTGTAAATTTCTTTAGAAGCAACAAGACAATTTTAGTAAATTACATCTGAACATGTTCATCAATAGATTTGTCCAAATTTGACGACTTCCTAATTCTAGGTTAGTGAATATAAAGTTTCGACTCTGTTGCATTTTTCACCATGTTCTGCATACTAAGTTTCTACGCCGCAGAGCTGTAGTAGTGCATAGCGTTTAAAATTAAATTTGATAAACATGAAAATGCATACAATAAACTAGGTACTAATTTTCGATCTGTGACAATAGTTTGTGAATATTGGATAGGTTTTAAAATAACAGACCTCCCACATTTTTGGGTGGAGAGAAAGAGCTTTGTTGAAGTCATAAATTGATGGCTTCATTTGATTTAAGCGAAAACGCGCGATTCCACGATAGTTGTATGTCTAAATAAAATATATGAATATTAATTTAAATTAATAAAAGCTGAGAATGTGATTCATGTGTTTAAGATGTAGTTCATAATTTCGAAATTATAGAAATAGATTATTTTATTGTATTGTTTAATTACAAGCAATTAAAGTATAATTTTTGCATTTTGTGCTTTGGAAACTACAAAATTGAAAAACATTATATAATATTTAGTAAAATATGAATAATTCAGAAATAAATCAAAGAAAATAAATAATTGAGTTCTTACTGCTGCAATATTTGGCTTGATCCTTATAGATTTGGAAAATGATTCAAACGCCTTCTTATTATCAAGAATTTCCAAATAGCAGATGCCCATATTAAAATACACTTCTGAAGATTCTTTAGGCATTTCTTGTTTGTGATGCATCGGGGTCTTAATATAAAATTGTTTCAAATCAATAAAAATTACTTTCAATTAAGATTAATTAAGGATTCTAGACTCATCATTTAGTAATGAAGTTCAGGAAACAGCTACTTTTAAGCAAAATTTAGAAAAATTCATTGCTAGACTATGTAAGATTACACATTTTAAATATTCCAAAGATTTATTGAAGAATTTCTGAAAACAAAAATAATTTTAAGGACATTAGTGACAATATTTGAACAAAGGAAGCAATAAGTGTGTTTATCGTCATATACTTGCTGAACTTATAAATATTTTTAAAAATTTTGCCAATAGACCTCCGGAAAATGCTTACAGAGGAAAAAGTACAGGTCCTTTTGACTCAAAATTTTTAGGGATTGGTTATAGATAANATAGCCTCAAAAAACTAGGTATTTCACCGTTTTTACCGCAATTTTGCCAATAGACCTCCGGAAAATGCTTACAGAGGAAAAAGTACAGGTCCTTTTGACTCAAAATTTTTAGGGATTGGTTATAGATAAATTTTGTTCACTGAGTCGAAAAATTTAGTTGTTTAATGGGGTCTAAAAAATGTTATAACAAATCTCCGACAGGGGGGGCAATTTTGACCCCCCCAACTGGAATAGGGTTAACCGTTATAACTTCTCCTTGCTACATTTCTGCTAAAGATTTTTTAATAAATTAGTTCTAAAATGGAAATTAAATAAAAATGTTATAACCCCCCAATGCGCACTCACAACTAACCCATTAACAAATTCACAGTGCAATATAGAATGCTTTCATTTGAAAACTTGAAATGATAAATTTAACTCTCATGTAAAATTAGTAGTATTAGAAGGAGCATACCAAAACTTCCAGAGCTTTTGAAAAGCTGTTAATAGCATCAGTGAATTTCTTAGCTTTCATTTCAGCTTGTCCCAACATTGCAAGTACGGATGGCACTGGCTTAATACGAGCAACTTTGACAAGAATTTTGACGCACTAAATCACGAATTTTAAAAAGTCCAAGTAAACTTTTTTGTTTAAAAAATAAGCAAAATTGGGTGTTATTACAGTACCTTATCGAACTGTTTCAGAAAAGAGAATATGATGGACTGTTCATTTAATGGCATTTTGTCCATGTCTGCAATTTCTGCTATTTGTCGGATTGTTAACGCAGCTAGATCCATATAACCCATAGAGAGCAGCACTCTGCCTCTTGCGAGATAGTGATTGATGTTTAGTGGTTCCATAAATATCGCTCGAGTATAATCATGAAGTGCATCTCTGTGCTAAATTTACAAATTTATCAGCACAAACAATCGTTTATTATACATCCGTTATTTATGATGCAGTTCCAATAATGTGGTTCATAGACAACAGTAAAGCTAAAAGTTTTCATTATATAACTTAAGTTTGCAAAACTTAGTTAATCCCTTCCATATGTTTTTCAAATTTGAAATTCGTGAGGTATAGCGACAAATATTACTAGACAGTTTGAGGTTAAGATTAAATGTGAGTTTGACATTTTGTTCTCTAAATTGATGCGTTCCCTGATATAATTGAGTAACCGTTACAATATTTTCCTTCTGTACCTTTCTTTCATCAATGTTGAGACATAATTATCACTGTTTACCTTAAATCTCAAGGAGAAATCCTACAATGCTTGTAGTTAACTAATCTTTTCTTGGAAAAATGTATTCGGGAACATCAGACCAAATCAGAGAATCTGTACAAAATTTCATTGGCTGAGCTTTTTTTCAATCTATATATTTTGAAAATATCTAACAACAATCTCTCTTCGCCCTATATGATCCCTTGTTACATACCTATTGCCACCCACGAGTTTATTATCTCCAAAAATTTTGAAGTCAATTTTGTGTCAATGCAATATAGATCAACTTGTAGAGCGACCTCAAAGTACTGTCGGGGATATTATCAGAAGTTTCACTTCTGAAAACATCGTTGCCACCAAGCCAAAGTCCGGAAGACCAAAGAAGACCTCCAAAACTTCCCAGTCAGCTTTGTGTGCCTTTTAAAGCGAAATTCCATTAAGATTTCAGAAGAACTTCGCAATGAATGAGCTGATGGTCACCTTGTAAGGCAAAACCTGTGCGAAACATCCTGAAGAAGTACTCAATTGGGACTTTTGTGGCATCCAAAAATCCATTCTTAACCTCAAAGCAAAGATTAAGCCGGATGAGGTGGGCCAAGTTGATGACAGACAATTTGTCTGAAAATCGGTCTAATGTTATATTTTCAGATGAGTCAAGATTTGAGCTATACTCATCAAAAAGAATGTTGATAAAAAGACCAACTGTGCAGAAGTTCAGATTCTTGTCTCAATTTGCTCGGAGGACCATGAAGTATGGTGAGAAGTTTGTCATGCAATGGGATGCATTGTGGGAGCATTGTCTTCGCAAGATTGTTCACATCACTAGTACTCTGCGAAGCTCTCAATATGCTTGGATTCTAGAGAAGGAACTCTTGCCACTTCTTACAAGTGATTCAATATATCAGCAGGATGGTGCTCCATGTCATACTTCAAAAGAAATGAAAAACTTCTTCCACAATAAGAGGATTGCTATCCTTGCTGACTGGCCTGGTTAATCTCCAGACCTTAACATTAAAAATATGTGGAAAGAGGTCAAATATCGGATTGGACAGCATACTCTTCACACTGAAGACGAGCTCTAGAGCACAACAAAAAAGAATTCTATCCAATTCCCAACAGTTTTATTGAAAGATTTTTGGCTTCAATCCCTGATCGCCTTGAAGCTGTTATTCGCTCAAAGGGGTACCATACAAAATATTAGAAGAGATAATTTTGTTACTAAGTACTTATATTGCGTCAATCTTTCATTTACGTCTCATTTTTGAATTTAATCTTTTTGGATTTGCTCATTTGTTAACTTTTTTTCAGGTGGCCGAATACATTTTTCTAATACAATTATTTCTAATTTTGACTAAAAATTAATAGCCAATTATTATTCTACATATTTTATGGTATTAAATATACAGATTTTTCCCTTTCAGTCAAAGTAAAAATTAGTTATAATTTTACACACACTCTATCCAATGAATTATCATTATTTATTCAAAATAGCAGGGTGGTCGAATACATATTTCCAGTACTGAATTTTGTGAAATGGAATCCTTCCAATTTTGGTGGTCACAGAATTTGCTTTCGCTTAAGGCTAGAGTCCGAGAAGAGTAGTCAATAACCAAATAAACAAGCGGTGAAAATATTGTATATCTTTGAAAGTGAAATTCTCTGTAATAGTTTATGCGAAACGTGATATTAAAGAAAAAAAATAGATTGTGACGAGAAGTCATCATTAAAAAAAGTCCTTATCATTAATACCAATAAAAATAAAAGACTTTATATGGCCAGTGAAAGTAAAAATTACAATGCAAATATCAAGTTTTCACCAACGAGAATAGATGATTGAAAAACGAGAAAGAATAGTTACTGGACGGTAAAAGGTGACATGAGAGAAGGGGAGCTGATTAAATTTTAACAGTGGGGAGGTCTACGATGTTTTCCAACAAAGTGAAGAACGCTTAGAGGAGCAAATGAAAGAGTAAAGATGCTTTAAATTGATAGAAGGAGTTGATGAAGTTTCATGAATTAGAAAAGAGGGGACGCATCAGAATAGCAACGTCAAGATAACTTGCAAGGATTAAACATGAGAGAAATTTCATGCGAGTTAAAGACAATATCGGAAAGATGAATAAACGGAGAGGCAGGAAAGAAATAGAGTAGGTTAGAAAAATTAAAGGCAAGGTAAGCGTTGAGGAGATCAGCTTTCTCCAGGTTGAAGTGAGCAGAGAAACGTTTGCATTTCAAATTGGGGAAGTAGGGCTTGAAATGAAAGAACGGTAAGAATTAATACGAGTTCAAAAGGGATCTACACTAGATGGTACTACACAGAATAGAGATTTTGTCAAGTTCCATGAAGTTGATAACGTCTTCTGTGAGAGATGAAACTTTCAATGAATCATAGAGTGCAAAATAAGGGAGGAGAAATAGAAAGGAGAGAAACACATTTTTCCTACGATGAGGAACAAATGAAAATATAACTTGGTGAAGAAATGTGTACCACTCGTCACCTTTGAAAGAATCATTAAAAGTGGGAAGTGAAGATGAAGTTACTGTTAGATCAAGCAAATTGAGAAGTATCCAGAAAAGCAGATGATAAAGTAAAATTAACAGACTGATGGAAGCGAACGAATTAGTGACTAGACAGTTTATCTGGAACAGATTCACAGAGGTATCAAAAATGTAATCAGAATGAGAGCACAGAACCAAGTCGAGGAGGGTGTTGTTGGATAATACAAGTTGTTCAAAGGAATAAAGAGCCAAAAGATCTAAGACATTAGAGTCAAGGGTGTTCCAACAACAGCACAGCCACAACATAAATAAAAGAAAAAGAGCTGAAGGAGAAGTGGTGGACATCACGGGTAGGAAGATGTGAGATAATAAGAACACCACCATGGCGACCACAGTAACAATCCATACCGGAGAGAACATTAAAAGTAGAGTTAGGAAAAACAACAGTGTTAGCGACAACAGGATCAAGCCAGATTTCAGTGATGAAAATGAAGTCAACAGTTGACTGCAAAAAAAAGTTATAGAAACTGAGACAAGACTGTGAGCATTGACGAGCAACAAAAGCAAACCAGTGTTAAGTATAGGAATGCATCTAGAGCTAGGTGGATCAGATAATCAATCATTATGATAAGTAACACGATGGTGGGGAACAAGATCAACCTGTTTGCGCTCATCGTCAGAGAGGGGATTATAGTGAATCAATATGTCTTCAGACTATACATCAAGATTCATGAATGAGAGATAAGAATCTTGATTGCAGACAATATGGAAGGATGAGAATGATGAATTAGGAAGTAGGGGAACGGGACGGATATCATCAAATGGAAATGAGGAGGAACGAAGGTGATCAGCAACATCTGAAACAGAGACAGAGTTAGCAAAGCGGCCAATATAAATAAAAGCTTTGTGGGGAGGATGTGGAAATGAATTAACTGAGACAACAGGGAATTGGCAGGTTGAATTAGTACCAAAGATTGGCCGAGAACGATGGCGATGAGTAGGTGACAGTGTAGAAGTGTGGAGAACGTGGGGCAGGATTATTAAGAAGTGAAGGAACGAAACGTGAAGCAGCAGCACTGTAGAAGAACATTTTGGATTTAAGAAATGAGACATCAGACGTGAGCTTAGTGAGGGACGAGACTACATTAGAATAGATGTTGTATGAAGATCGAAGCTAACTAGACAGAGAGCAGACGGCTTGACGCAACAAGGAAATGACGAAATTCTTTTGAAAGCACCAATAACGAGGAAAAATTGTGAATTCGAGAATTTTCGGAGGCACGAAAGTGTAATGTTGACAACAAGAATCACTAGAATCAAATTATATTATATAATAAACTGGCAAATATCCTAACTTAATTGATACAATTTATGTATGTACACTTAGAATGCTCATTTAACAATAAACACAGAAACACACACACATATATATATATATATATATATATATATATATATATATATATATGGTTATTTTGCGGATTAGAAAACGTTAAAATCCGTATTAAATGTTATTTTATTAATTAAAAACTTCGAGCAGATGTTTAAAATCTTAAAATGGTTAAGATGTTAACCTTTTTGGACTTTTCAAAAGCTTCTCCTCGACATACATAAGCGCGAATATAGGTAGGTTCCGTGCGAATTGCGTCCGTGAATTTGCGAATTGCGCGAGGGTAGTCAAACATTCTTGTTAAATATATGATGCCCATGTTGCAGTGCGCTAATGCAACTGTTTTATCCAACTGTAAGACAGACTCAAAATCCAGTAACGCATCATCGAACCTAAAGGACACACTACTATTTTCAACGTCAATCCATCAATCCCACCTTTCAAGCGACATATATATAAGACCACGATGCAAGAATGCTAAGCGGTTGTCGTAGGAGTCGTCCAGTAACAATGATACACTGAAATCTTGAATAGCATTCATCGGATACTGTCTAAAAAATCATCAATTGAACAATATCATGTCTGTATCTGTAGTGCACAACGAACGCACCTAGAATATGTGAAAGATATCAAAAAGAATGCATGTACACCTGGTTTTGTATAAAAGTATAATCTAATATAAGATTTGTACACATAAATGAAACATAGACATGAATTACAGCAAAATTAAAATATATAAAATTCTTTAATTATAAATTACAAAGTGTTCGCGCGATTGTATAACGAAAAAATCTACCAATTAAAACACCGTTTTATATAGCTCGATTCATTATTTCGTTACAAATCCACTGACGTTTCAATCAAGAATAAAAACGTTACCTTCTTAACATACATCCTCTGTAGTAAAACCCCATATAATCGAGAGGATTAAGATGTATTGCTGCAGAAATATCTTCAACCGCTTTTGTCCAATTTGCTGTCTTGGCAAAGCATCTTCCTCGATACAAACGCGCTTTTGCATCATTTGGATTTTGTTTAAGTAACTCATTAAAGTCAAAGATTGCAGCTTGGAAATTGCTAAATTCATTTCGTCAATAATAAATTCAAAAACGAATCATAACTTTATGTCATAAATCAACAAATCATGTACACTCCTATATGCTCTCCAAAGTAAGTGGCCAAAGCCATCGGCGATTGTCTATTAGTCTATAAACTTGAAAAGACTAAAACGATGATGCGCAGGAAGAAAATCGAAGGAGTTCAAAGAATGAATTTTTGTCGCACGATAGGTTCCTTAGGCTACGGTTAGACTATGTGATTGATCCGGCGTGATCTGTCACATTTTGATAAAATCGCACGTCTAACCATCGAGATAATTAGCGATGTGACGTGTTTAGTAATTTTTCTTGCTACCAATAACGTAGTCTAACCGTAGCCTTATAAATATAGACTACCCAACATAATGGATACTGACCAAATGTTGGATTAATTTTGCAAAGGGTATAGTTTCTCAAATATAGCAATATCTGTTCCTCTAGTAAAATTTTTTCTGCATTTTATTATCAATTGTATATTCGATATCTAAAATCAATACTAAATGGCAGACCTTCGCAAATTTATTGAAAAAAGTATATTTCATTGAAAACGATGACGTAATTCTTACCCGCTGTTGAAGTAATATAGACCATGTTTAAACTTAGCATCCGTTAAGGTGCTGCAGAGCTTAGCGGCTGTTGCATAATCCTCATTTGCCAAAAGCATTTCTCTTTTCTAAAAATAGACATTTTCAATGAGAAAATTTAATAATTCATATTGATTTGAGTCACCAATATTTACAGACTTGATGCATGTAACCACCTGCATGAGGCCTTAAGATTAATATTTCGTATTAAGCACGATTTTTAAATTTCGCAGTAAAATATTATCATCTACATTCATTCTATAAATACAGATGTAATTTTTCAAAAAGAACGTAAAAATGGGTTTTTTAATTAGAATGCCTAGTTTTCAATATTTCAGATGCATTTTTACGATGATCCTTGGTGAGAACCTCCTTCTTTGAATTTGAACGTAGAATTTTGTCTACATGAATTTAGTGTTAAGGTATATGTAAAAGTCTAGGAATATCAATGATTACTTCAATAACGTAATTTCATTTAAAGTATTTGGAATTATTATTAAGTGAATTATTTCAGAATAGCGAGCTGATGTTTCAAAAAATACGACAAAAAAGTTCATTAACCCTGTTAGGCCATGTGTAGCCTATGTGCTACACATATTTTAATCCTCAACAGCAACCATGCATTTGGTTATATGGGTTCAAAGTACTGCATAAGGCCCAGTGTTGCCTCTATGCTACACAAAAATGCTTGATTTTCATTTTTTTAAATTATGGTTCAAAATGCTTGGAATTAGTATTAGAATGCAGGGAAAGTAATTTACACCAAAATATCTTTGAATGGGCCTAACAGGGTTAAGTAACTAAATTCAAAATATTTAATTAATTAAATATTCGCTCCAGGGTGCATTCAATAAATTATCTACAAGAGGGATATATTAAAACTACAACACCATTTCTGTGCATGTGCTTCTATCTGGTAATGATATTTGCACAGAAATATTAGTTTGGAAGTGAAAGGGAATGTGTCACGTAAAATACTTACCATAAGTTCTTCGTTTTTGTAAATTAAAGCATTCTAAATGCAAATTTTAACTTGTGAAGCATGAATTGGTTTAGTAAACGAACAACAGTTGGATAGTCATATTCAATGGATGCACAAACTGCAGCAATTTATTTAAAGTAATATACAAATGGCTTAAAAATAAACATCAAACTCATGGTGTATTAGGGTTGAAGCCATTGCAAAATTGTAGGTATTTATCAAATTGATAGCATACCTCTCTGTACATTTCAGCACGATAGTAAAAAGCCATGTGATCCTGTGCATTTAACTTGATGGCTTGTGAATAGTTAAAAATACTCATATTGGTGTCATTCAACATTCGATAGATGTCGCCCCTAAATATAAAATCATGTGAAATGAATGATCTGCTTAAAAGTTCTTACTTTGCACGGTAAGCGGAAGCATGTTGCTTGTTGACTTTGATGATATAGGTAAGATCTTCTAGTGCAGAATGAAGCTTTCCTTGGATAACAAATATAAGGTGCCGATTCCAAAATGCGTCCACGTAGTTAGGTTCTCGCTCAATTACTCTGTTGACATCATCCCACGAGTCTTTCACACGACCTAGCTAAATAATTTTTTGAAAATTCATTTCGGCATTTACAAATATATATATA
>CABFPE010000895.1:62608-73118 GCA_900660155.1 Hofstenia miamia | reverse complement strand
TATATATATATATATATATATATATATATATTGCTTGTACAAAGAAATGTAACAATTACAAAATTACATTAAGAACTATGGGAATTCCATAGAAGTTATAAATACATGCTGTACATATGAACAATTTCTTGAAATAGATTGAATAAAACCTTAACAGTCATATTTTACATCTTGTTTTTGATGTTGAGGGTTGTAATGGCTTTATGGAGCACATGATATTCATTCATAATCTTTTATTTTTACACCATTTCTTTTAAATTTTTTAAAGAATTCACTATTCATTAATGGGTTTGAATAAATTTTAGTACACAAGAGCAAAAAATTTTTCATAAAGGATAGATTAAAAGTCTTAACTGGAAATTTAAGAGTACTTTTTATCATAGGCAGTAATGAACATTAAAAAAAAGTTAAGTATAATTTTAAAATGACATCAATTTAAAGCAATATTTATATCAAAGCAAAAATTGAGATTATCATATTTAACCTGCATGGTTTATAATAAAATTGCAATAAACCTTCCAAATATAATTGCTTTTATGGCAAAATATTTTATTGTATTGAATTAATACTAAAAAATTTGCTTTGCAACATTTTAAATACATATTTTGTTTAAAATGTGCTATCTGTTTGAAAAATTCTTAAATGACAATTAAAATGACGGATAAATTCTGTAAGAAAAGCATAGTGTTTATAATATTTTTATCAAAAGTGTTGAAAAATAAACGGAGCCAGAACATGTCATTCTTCAATAACCCGAAGTAGGCTACGAGACCAAGATCATTTGTTGTGAAGTGAGGCGAGCAGAGGTGTAAATGAAAATTAAGACCAAACTCGCCACTGTTTATGCAAGGATGGTTGTTTTTCAATCTACTAGTTACTATATATTTGAAGTTGTTAACTAAGCACTTACTTTACGATATATTACAGCTCTAGAGAGTAAATCATAAGTTAAGGTTTTCTCCCTCCTTTCGATTTTTTCATTAAGTTCCTGCAACTTTTCCTCCAAAATAATTCGCTGCTCGTCTTTGATGAAGCAGCCTTTATTGTTTGTAATTGACTGAATATCTGCTAGACTGTGCTCTGCTTCACTTGGTGTACCCCTAAGCATCACATGAAGACCTACAGCATAAACGAAACACCAGAAGTATATTGATACAACTTATTGCAACTCAAAGAACTAATGCCATCTCAATCATTCAACATTTTAGTATTCGAATAAGAGAATATAAGATTCCCTAATAGTAATAGAATAAATTTAACATAGTAAGCAGTAATCGACCAGAGTACTGGTCGAGCAAGTTTGTTTATTCACTGTTGGGTACTTGCTTAACTCATTAAACGCGAAATTTTTTTCTATGAATTTATTTGTTTTATTATATGAAAATAGTGATAACTAGAATATTTAAAGTGATATTTAGGAAAAATATTCATTTTTTTAGGAACCAGAGACTTTATTTTGTTGGCAACAATTGTTGCCAATCGCCGGTATAGTGAACAAACTTCAAAAAATTTCATAAAACACTTGTTGCCACCAAAGATAAACTGCTTCTGGTAGAACATGATTCTGTCCAATAGCCTTTGCGTTCATTCTATGATATCTAAAGTTCATGAAGGAATTTATTATAGATAAGCTTTCAAAGCAAAGTGAAAATATTTTGACTGATTTTAGGCCTATATAATCGTAAGAAAAATATCCAATGATTACAGTATACATTACAAAAGCATCAATCATACACGGAAGAATGCCATGTCAGTGGTGAAGCCTTATCATTATATTTTTTTAGGACAAAAACACAAAAAAATGGGAGTGGCAACAATTGTTGCCAATCGCCATTAATGGGTTAATATGTTAAATTTATATGCACAACAGAGTTCGATCGATGGTTCAAATACTCATGTAAATATTTTTAAGATTTGACAAAAATTGATCGAGCTATATCCGGCCAAAGTAGGCCAACTCGACACAAAATTTCAAAATTTTTACGGTTTTTGGATCTTTCAGATGGAATCTTCCTCTAGTGTTGTTCTTTCGAATGAGTTATAAACTTTCAAAATCTATGGAGTAGAACATTAGTAACAAAATTTCCAATTTTGGTTGTCTACCTTGAGGCATATTTTTTTCTAATAACTGTCTCATCGTTGCTAGCGAATGGCTACTAGCCAATCGGATTACAGATAAAATTTAGCCAATTGGATTAAAGTTTTAAAGCGACGGAAGCAGACAGACAGTAACGGTTGGGCCCACTATCAACTCCCTCCGGTCGAATAACTATACTAAGATTTAAAAGGACGTTTCCATTTCCAATAAATTAAATTCAACAAATTGCTATAAATTGAAATTGAAAATAAAATGCAAATAGTTTGAACTAGAATCAATATAGACCACCTGCATTTGGGAATATCAATTAGAAGATAAAATATGGGATGCATGTGATTCTTAAATAAGGAAAAGTCCTCGATTGCAAAACTCAAGAAATTAAGACAAATAATAAAAGAATCACTAATCAAAAGCTAATTGCTGAAGCCATGAAGATAGCATTGAAAAAATTATGAACGCTTAAAGGTAAGACGGAACCACTTATTAATAAGCCATTACAGAACGTTTTCTACTTTAGTTAAATGAGAGCATGCAAGAGCTTATCAAAGTTGTCATGATTCAATTATTTCATGCGAAAATTGAAATTTGCCGGTATTTATCGTAAATAACCTCTTCGCGGAAGAACGTTTATTTGCTGTCCCTATTAATAAATATCTTGAATGTCAAATAAGAACAGATATCACTGATTTTTAAGAAAGACTACCCAACAGATTGCACACACCTCACCTGCTCAAATCACATAACGTTAAGTAACTCAATCTTACGCACAAAATTGGTGTAATTTGCACTATAGATTCATCAATTACGTTTTCCAGATCATGTTGCCAGTACTTAATTTGTATAATTCACACTAACGGAGCTGTGATGAGCATTTTTTGCAGATAATTTGCAAAATATATTTAACGTTTGGCATAACAATGCTGCAGCACTTTTCATGTGGGTGGGAGGGGCCCTATATTATGATGATTGTCCTAATGCAGATGTCAAGAAAATTTTTAAGTAAAAAGAAACTTTCTGCAATAAAAAACAAAACCATATTTTTCAATTGCATTTGTGTAGACATGCTCTATGGAGAGGCCTTAGATTGTTTTTTTGTATTAGATTAATTTGAAGGTAAAAAGGCGCATTTCAAATATTTAAACTAATAGTAAGGTACTAAACGAGAGATATGTAAAACGCAATCACAGTGCAAACATTTGCATAATCAACATACGTTCAAAAAGGAAATAGTGGGAGAATTATTTTACAACAATATTATGTAAGCTGTGGAACGAATAACTTATCAGTATAAGGAAACCTAACAAAATAAAAGAATTGTAAAAACTGTTAAAACACAACTTGCTAGCAGAACAAAATAAAAACAGAATAACTAAAACGTTAAAACTGTACTGAAGCTTAATATTAATACACTTTAGTTGTAAATATCCCTGTGCTCTTTAATTTATTTATTGTAGCTTAGTTTGTAGTGCATGTATATTTAAATTGTTTTCTTCAATATCATATTTCTGTTTATGTCTTTTTATATTTTCATGCATTTGCAAATCTGCAAATTATATATACATTCCAATATATACATATTTACTAATTACAAATACTCAAAAATAGGACAAAATAAAAATAATCTAAGCCACAGATTAAAAATAAAAAGTTCAAAAATCAAAAATAAAATGTATTGCTTTAAATATTTCACCAGGCATTTAAACGTGTTGATGTTCCATATTCGTATTGATGTGCAAAGATGTTATGTTTTAAAAGAATATATAATTTTTTTAGGGTTTCTTTACTTGTAATTTCATAGAGTAGTTTTTTCCAAGATATTATAGCATATGTAGTGCATGAATTATTCCAAAATTTACTTTTAATATTTCATTATCGTAAGTGTTGGAACGGTGGTTGTAACTATGATATATCTTTCCAAACAAAGTGCTTTCTCGAAATATGTGCGTAGATGTATAAATATATTTACAAGGTAAGCCTATTTCATGTAGTGAAGGTTTTTTAATCAGGCAGCTTGCTGCCTATTGAATGTGTGTTTATCTTAGGCCTAGTTTATTACAGACCGTGCAACACTCCTAATTTGCACTGCTAGCCGTGTAAGATTTCAACACCCCGTGCATTCCTGAAAGCCGCGCTAATTGGGAGTGCAAGTATGGTAAAAACCAACCAGCGCGGTCGTCAAATACTTCATTATTATTCTGCAGCAAGTTTTGAAATGAAATTATATTTCCAATGCATGGAAGAAGAGTATTTAGTACAGAAATTTGCCTGTGTATGATCATGTTGATGATATTAATATAGAGCCTTGCAAGAATGCACGGCGTAATGAACACGAGAAGGCTTCGGTTGGCAAACCTACTTGAAATGATAAACCTTTTGCACGGGCTTTAATAAACTGGGCCTTAGGCCACGGTTAGACTAGTGATTTGTTCAAAAGTGATTTGCTACATTTTGATTGAATCGCATGTATAACCACCCGAGATAATTAGCGATGTGACGATCACGAAGAAATCGTGCGCGTTCGATTTTCTTGTGATCGTCACATCGCTAATTATCTCGGGTGTTTAGACGTGCAATTCTTCAAATGTGACAGATCACTTTTGAACCAATCACTAGTCTAACTGTAATAATAATAATAATAATCAATGACTTTATTAGCCGCTGAAGGCATACACAACAAAAAATAAAAACAAGTCAAGTTTTACGGCAGCGAGGACAGTCACATGAGATGAAATAGGAGCAAATGGAAGAGTAGGCGAAGTTGGAGAAGGGCTCAGCAAAGAGGAAAGGCATCAAAGATTTCTTGAAGCTCGGTGGCGGGGAAAAGAAATCAATCGCTGTTGGAGGGTTGCGAGTCAAGATGTAATTAGCAGCAGTACAAGCACGATTGAAAAACGAGTGAAGGGTGCGATGTTTCTTTGTACGACGAATGGAGAAGGTGACAACATCATCAGAGCGAGTGCAGCAGGAATTAGAGAACTTAATGAAATCAAAAGGATCAAGATCCAATTTGCGAGTCAGTAGTCGATTGAACAGAAGGAGATCACAGGCATGGAAGTAGAGTGACAGCGGGAGAGTGGAGAATTTCAGCAGAGCGTCTTTATAGTCCAAAGAGGAAATCCATTTGAAANAATTAGAGAACTTAATGAAATCAAAAGGATGAAATCCACATCAAAACCAAATAAACGTAACTTGTCAAGCAGAATGAAATGAGGAAGGCGATCAAACGCTTTTGAGATGTCAAGAAAGATAATACAACCAGGATCATTACTATCAGAGTGAAAGTAGTAGGTTTCGATTAGAGAGAGCAGGTTAGTAATCGTAGAGCGACTAGGAAGGTTGCCATGCTGAGCAGAAGAGATGAGGTGACGAATTTTTGGGAATACATAACGAAAAACAAGGCGTTCAAAGATGATAGACAGCCGAGATAGAATAGCTATTGGGCGGTAGGACGTGACCTGCGAGGAGGGAAGCTGATTAGATTTTAACAGCGGAGAAGTCCAAGATGTGGCCTTATACATAATGCACATGTGACTATTGAAGCGATTGAAGATTATTTCTAGCATTAATTAAAATACGAAATAAAACTCACGATTATATTCTTTCCAATTGCATTGTATTGAACTTTAGCTATTTACGTTAGAATTAAAAATTTTATATTTTTAATGCCGAAAGGTAAGATTAAAGGCCCGCAAATTTGCTTTATCAAATGCCGATGATCTTGAAGTACATGAACGAAACCTATTTGATCTCGCCGAAACAGAACCCACGATAACAAATTGGATTAATTATAATCATCCAATCTTTATTATTAAGCGTTTTTTTCATATATTTAGCGAGAATCTACTATTCGCATTTAACCTATATATTATTGAAAACAAATTTCCGGAAATTTAAAAGATCAAATATAAGTCCTCTATTTAAAAAGGTGACCTTATAAACGCAAAAAAATTCTAGACCAATTTGTATTAGCCATCATTTTAGTAAACTGTTTGAAAAAATAATCAAATAAACGCATATTTGAAATCTTAAAATATTCTTTCGAAAAAACATTTTGGTTTTGTAATGGTCATAGCACTCAAGATGCGAATTTAACAAAATCAGAACAAATAAAATCTAATTTAGACCTTAATAAATGTACTTGTCTATCTTATCTTTCTCCTTGCTTTCTACATTCCTGTCATTAGATACTGCTATTATCCTACAAAGCACATCAACTCCATCTTCATAAATAAAGGCCTCATTGATGCACTTAAACCTACCGACATCAAACAATTTCAACAGAACATCAATCATCTTGTATCTTTAATCCATCGAAAATTCACTCCGCGGTTCATCTATTTCCTAGAAATTACTCCAGTGTGTAAACATTCTGCTCTACAGAAGAATCATGTCATCACTAGGTTTAATGAAGCCTTATCACGTTTCTCTACTAATAAATTCAATGTTATTCCAGTCTTCAAAAGCTTTCTGAATTCACCACAAAGTATCAACTCCAACCTCTCGTCAAGGAATTGTTCATATCACTTTCGTCTTAAAAGGATTCTTCCAACCTCTCCTAATTTCTCACTCTTTATTTCGAATTCCGAATGTCACCTATCTAAAAGCTGCCAATTCTTCAAATCGTCGAACTCTTCTTCCGATGCCTCCTTCATCTGAATTATTATGAAAATGTACAGAAAAAAGGTAAATTTTATTACATATTATTTAGTTATCTATGTAATGTTACAAAATGTACCTCTATTTTATATAAATCCACATCCACATGCTTCAAAACATCCCCATTTAATATATTATGCATATACAGTTAAATTCAATACCCTTCTTCTTAATCACCTCCATAACTATTTTTATTCCATAAGATTACTTCTTTCAGGAGATATTAAATGCAACCCAGGACCAGGACCAATTCTAGAAGAATCGCAAATAGAAAATAAACTAAAAAACTACTGTAATAACTATAAATTTGTTTATCCCAATGCTAGAAGACTCAATTCAAACAGAAATGATTTTCTAAACTTAATAAATAAGATAGGACAAAACGCAATATTTTTAATTACCGAAACTTGGTTACAGCATAACACTGATCCTAATTTGTTTAATGCTGACCAACATTATTATGACATTTTCATAAAAAACCGATTAGGTAAAGGTGGCGGGCTCATGATTTTAGCTCCCAAATATTTAAAATGGTGTGTAAATTAGAATATGAATTAAAACACGATATATTTGAATCACTCTGGATAGAAATTATATCATTTGAAAATAAATCCCATAAAGACCTGATTAATATCACATACAATCCCAATAAGAATTATCATATTGACTATTTAAAATTTAAGGCAAATGAAATGTCCGAAATAAGTGATCTCTACTATTCTATAAATAAATTCGGTGACTTTAATATAAATTATTTTAAGAATCTTGAAAAAAATCGTTAAGAGAATTTTGTGCAACATACGATTTTCATTGTGTAAATACTGACTGTCCTACACGACATAACAATTTAATTGATTTCTTCCTAACAAATTCCAACTTAGTTTTTAAATCCTTCATGTTTGAATCATTAAGTGACCAAACCCAATAAATTTAAAATAATTCATGCAAGAGATTATCTAAATTATTCAGACGAAACAATGGAAACACTTTTGAAAAACAGATCGTTCAACTATATATACACATTAAAATCTGGATCTTGCATGATTAATTATATTTCAAAAGAAATTTGCAAAGCAGTTAATAAAGTGGCAACAATTAAGTACTGCAAAGTAAAACTAAAAGCGCGCAAGTTTGCTATATCAAATGCAGACGATAGTGACATACATGAACTAGTAAGTATTAAAAAAACAGAACCGACAACTAATTGGACTAATTACGAAAAATCAAAGAGGATTATTAAACAATTAAGAAATAAAAAATCTGACATAAAATAAAAAAGGTTCTTCAATAAACTAAATAATACAAACGAAAAATGCGATATATTCATAAAATTTTGTGAAAAAGTAAAGGAATTTCAACTGATATTAATGAATTAATTATTGATAATGAAACTACAAGAGAAAAACAAGAATAATAGACCACCTAAATACAACATTTAAGGAACTTGGAAATCTCAATTTTCCCCAATATAAGAGAAAGAAAAATATTAATAAATTCGCAGGAAAAACATACTTTTCTTTTAGACTCATAAATGCAAATGAACTAGAAACCATAATAAAAACTTTAGACACAAATAAATCAACGGCATCCTATAATCTTCCAATCTTATTATTAAAAGTCATTTTCATATCTTTAGTGAATATCTACTATTCGCATTTAACCAATGCATTATTGATAATGAATTCCCGAATATATTTAAGAAATCTGACCCTCTAAATGCACAAAATTATAGGCCCATTTGCATTGGCCATCCCCTTAGTAAACTATTTCAAAAATTATTAAATAATCAAATAAATTCATATTTGATATCTGAAAATACTCTTTCAAAAAAACAATTTGATTTTCGTAAGGGTTATAGCATTCAAGATGCAATTTTATCAATATCAGAACGAATAAAATTTAATTTAACTCTAAGCAAATATAGTTGTGTTGCACTCCTTGATTTAAACAAAACTTTTAACTAATGAATTTGGGCATATTGAAA
Organism: Hofstenia miamia; assembly: GCA_900660155.1. NCBI lineage: Eukaryota > Metazoa > Xenacoelomorpha > Acoela > Hofsteniidae > Hofstenia > Hofstenia miamia. Next base: position 64,380 of record CABFPE010000895.1, on the reverse strand, counting down.
GACAAGCTAATGTATTATAATTTTGATAACAAATCTATTAATTTAATAATGAACTTCTTTAAAAATCGATAACAACGAGTTATACTTAGTGGAAAAAAATTAAAATATATTATTACTGACCGAGGCGTTCCACGGGGCACAGTTCTCGGTCCCATTCTATTTGTAATCTACGTTAATGACAAAATGTAAAAAATAGTAAAATGTATTAGTATGCAGATGATACCTGTCTTATAAGTACTGATATAAATGCCTTTTTACAACTAAAAATCTCCAAAATGATATCGAAAATCTAATAAAATATTTCTCAAATATCATCAACTGACAGTAAATATTGAAAAAACAAAATTCATAATATTCTCTCCTAAGGCATGAAGAAATCTCAAAAGAAACAAAGAATTTAATATAAATCACGTACCAATATAGCAAAGCGAATCTCTTAACTATTTAGTTGGTGAAATTGACAATGACTTAAATTTCGAACAATTCTTAATGATTAAAATTCAAAAAATGGCTTCTGGAATTAGGTATCTTTATCATCTTCGAAATGTTTCAAGTACATAACACAAACAATTAATAAATGCACTCTTATCGCACTTTCAATTCCTCTTTACATATATAAATTCAAAATATCGCATCATTTTGTCTAAAACCTTCAATTGGTCCCTAAAAACACTCAATTTCGCACAAAAATATGACAATGTATCCGACTATGGATTAAAATACAAACTAATATCTCCTTACTACCAAATTCCATATTTCAATTCAAAAATTGGTCACCCCTACATTTCCTTTCAGAAATAATATATAAAATTAAATAAACGTTCTCAAAAATTGTTATGCTTATAATAGCTTTCACCATACAACAACTAAGATATGGAATAACTTAGATCACGAAATTTTAATCGAACATTCCTCTTTAATAGGCAATATTCTTAACGAAAATGACACACTACACTTATTTGAAAGTTTTATATAGTACTAGAAAGCCACACACGCGCAAGAACACACACACACATATATATATATATATATATATATATTATTTTGTAAATACATGTAGCTTGTAGTACCTCTAGGAGGAAATTACAATATACCGTGATTGCGCTGATAACATTGAAGTTCTAGATGCAGACCCATGTGATGCGAGACTCAGTTCATGGTTCTTGTCCAACGGTGGATAAAGCTCATCAAACCAATCGAACCATTTATCAAACGCAAAGTCATAAGGATTAGGTGAATCTGATTGGCTAAAATAAAAAGCTAAATTTTTAAGTCTTTAATTAGAATAATAATTGTGAGCATGTATTTATGGTTCTCACCTATAATATCCGAATCTGTTCAAAAAATCTTCAAAAGTAACATCGTTACTGAAGCTTCCCGTTCTGCGATGACGAATCTTTCTTGACACAATCAGATGTTTCGGTCGAATAAGTCCTCTGATCTTAGGAAGGGATTCAGACCTAAGAATCAATAACAAATGTATTTCACAGTTGCGTTACCTTTCTAAGCGCCGTGGTTGTCCGCTCGTTTTCAGAAATAGCTTTCGGAGATTTGGAAACTATTTTTAATTATATAGTAAATTGTTTTAAGCTAAAACGCGGACAGAAACGCAGATAGAGAAGACATATATATTATATGTATAATATTACGATATACAATCGCGATATATTTTTTACCTTAAATTTTAATAATTTTTAAGTAATTCCTTATATATATATATATATATATATATATTTATATATGTATATAGATATACATATATATATATATAT
>CABFPE010000895.1:24415-59573 GCA_900660155.1 Hofstenia miamia | reverse complement strand
CCATACGTGACCAAATCCGATCATTTTGGACATTAACGTGTTGTTGGACATCGAATTTTTTTTCGTCACTGAAAACCAGGTTCGGAAGCGTGCCAGCATTGATGCGAGATAAGATGAGATCTGCTCTTTGAGCTCGTTTCTCAATTGAACTTGCAGATAACAGGTGCTTCTTCTGGTGTTTGTAAGGAGATGTTTGGAGGTCACTGTGGAGTATCGTAGACATCGTTCCGACTGACACTTTGGCCTCTTTCGCGAGATTTCTTAGGGATCTCTTTGGATTCCTCCTTAGCTTCTCCTTGGTTGATTTTAACAGTTTTTTGGTTCTGGCAGAACGAGGCCGACCTTGACCAGGTTCATTAACAATGTCACCAGTTGATTCGAACCGTTTAAGTGTTCGCCAGACCAACATTCTGTTGATCCTTAAGGTCTTTGCTATGTCAGGTGCTGTCTTCCCAGATTTGAATAGCTCTACAATGGCGGCTCTTTTCTGTAAATCTTGCGGCATATTTATCAAAACTTAAGTTTAGGTACTATCTTAGATTTATGCACCTGGAAATCATAGAAAATGTCTAAAATCTGATAAATATTTGAAAAATAAAACTTTTGTAACAGTAAATATTGAACACCCTGTATATAAATACCTGTTTTTGTGAACCAATGAAATTAATACACGTGCATGATATAATACAATATTTTAATAAGAAAATTTTTCACGTGATATAGTTGTGACACGTGATACAGGCTTTTGATCATTACTTTTCTACCACAGTATTATAATTATAATATATATATAGAGTCAAGCAAATTTATTGCTAAAATAAATAAAACAACAAATACTACAAACTACTATACATGTATATTTACAAAATTAAAAATATGCAACTTACTTAAAGGGCGTAAATTTCAAATGTCAAATGAAATCTGTCCATGCGCTTAATTTGTTTGATATTCCAAATAGTGATTGTTTGGATAATAATTTTTTTTAATTTCTCTTCTAAAATGTTTATAATTTTGTTCTTTTTTTATTTCGAGATTTAAGTCATTCCATAATCTAGAAGCTTTAAATGAAAATGAATCTGGACGATTAATACTACTATCCAAATTGTGGTTTCTATCACTGGTTTTGATATAATTGCTTAAAAAGTGTTTAGATTTTGAATTGTGTACATACTTGTGTATCATATGTTTGATATTCGATAAAGTACAATGGTGCAAGAACATTGCCACCTTTTATAAAAGTGCTCACTGATTTATGCTTATCAATATAATTCAGAGTTCTTATTGCCCAATTGAATATTTTTGCTAGTGATGATCGATTACTTGATGTGATATTTTGGAATAAAAAACAACAATAGTTAAAGTTACTTAGCACAAAAGAGGTAAGCATTTGTGATTGAAAAGACTGCCCTATATATATATATATATATATATATGGTTTTGAGTGAAAACATTTATACAAAAATTTATTGCTGCCCCTTTGGAGTTGAGCCACATTGTTTAGCAAATGTCCCTAGCTAACATCAAAATGCTGTGTTTGTAGCATTTCCTCCTGAGTACAAAATTAAGAGTTTTTAACAACAAACTCTTCAATTTCATTCGTAAACATAATGTTTAAACCACATTAACACGGGTGGCGCTTTCAAGTTGGTAAACTAACTTGACACTTTTATCCAAGCCTTTCTTCTATAATTCAATAACGTCAGCGTTACTGGGTTAATGCTATATGTATGTACCATAATTACACATTTTTATCAAATTTCAAACATAACTGCTAGCATTTATCATTTATTATTTACTTTGTATTTGACATTGATACACACACGATTGGCAATTCGAATCTAATCGCCTCGAAGTTTTAAAAAACTGACCCCACTTTCGAAGCGAAAATATCCCGATTCGAAGGTTCTTAAATAAAACTGAAAATTACCTCCTGAAAGCATTCTTCCAAATTTGCTGTGTCACTAGATGTGGCCGCAAAACTGTCAAAATGTATATTTGGATGAGAATATCTACGATGTCTCGACTTTTGCGCCGCCCAAAAAATTTCCTCTTCAGTTAAAACAATCTCTTCTTTTTTAATTTCAGAAACCTCATTCTGTAATGCAGGATTTTCTACTTTAGGATCTTTTGCAGGGCGTCTACCAGCTAATATTGCCTCCTTTTCGGCTAAAACCAATAATTAAATTGTAATATAACAAATTTCCAAAAATATTAACACTCATACAAAACAATAGTATCTTCATGCAATTGTAGGTTTTAAAATGGCAATTATTATCACGAATATATAGATCTTCACACTTCAGGCAATCATTATTAATTCGATCTTATTTGTTATTGATTTAGAATATAAATACAGAACAAAGGTTTATATATAGTTTCCGAATTACAAAAAAAGTAATGAATTTAAATAATTATTAATCTGATTGTCGATTATTTACAAAATCTACTTTGCAAACTACTATTTTGAAAAAAGAGTTCAATTTACTTTGAAAGCTTTCAAAAATAGAAGCATTATCATTGTTGTTGTCCCCACACTTCCATGACAATGCTCCCAGCAGCCATTCAATATCGTCAAGAGATGACTGCTGTTGGTGTATTGTAAAGATTGTTCATGCTACCAAACTAAGCACAGCACATCACCGCAGAGCCACCACCTTATCGTGTCGTCTTTATGGTCAATCAGGAGTCAATAATATTATAATAATAACTTCTTTGCCCCCCTATTCGGGAAGGTAGACATACTCCAGTATGGGTTTGTCCTCATAATAGCACTCCTCAGGTTTCTATTATGTTGCGGGATCATCACTTTAACGAGCGCATTCAAGGGGTGTTGAGCGTTCAACGACTTATGCTGGAGTATTTTATCAACTCTTCTAACATTACTATATTTGATCAATTCGATTCAGTGACGTGGCACTGGCTGATCCATAGCACTCTATGCCATAGGTGAGAATGCTGCTTACTAGGTAATGATAAAGGGCCGAGAGTTCGTCATCTATAAAATCTAGTCTTTTTAGTTTAAGAAGGAGATAAACGTTTTGTCGAGCTTTGGAGAAATCATTTCAATATGCGCGTGAAATGAGAATCGGTTATTGATCGTGATCCCCAATATGCTTAATTCGACCACTGGTATAAAGTTTTGGATACTGCACTTCTTAAAACGAATACCAAATATTTAACAACGGATACTGGTGTTGCTTAGCCAATTAAATTTGTAAAATATCGTTTTTATGCAATGGCATTTAGACACAGTGTGCTTTCCAAGAGTCATGCAAAGTATTGTCGTCCATAAATTCTACACTAATAAATTTATTAAATGAGCAGATATTGCGATAGTACATTTTTATGCTCAGTGAGTTGAATAGTCGCTGAAAATACTTTCTAATATTTGATGCCTATCAACGTTCTGTCCCTTATAAACCCTTTTTAATCAGTATCTATTTTAATGTACCAACCATTATTGTTATTACTAGGAATGTCTAAAATTTCAATTTCAATTTGAACTTTTTTTTTATTTTCTTTTATTTTTTATTTTTTTTATTTTTTTTTATTTTTTTTTATTTATTTTTTTTAAATTTTTTATCTGTAGTTTGTAGCCTAGTTTGTAATGTACATTAATATATATATATATATATTATATAGCATACATTTTGTAAATAGTGTTTATATCATATATATATTGTACTACATTGTATTACAAACGAATAAAGGCTAAAGCCTTAAATTTTGCTCATTTATCTCTTCTACAAGAAAGTTTTTTAACCAAGGCAACTTTTTTGCATGAGGAGCTTAACTTATTGATATATTTGCAATTTGAGCTGCAATAAATTGTTTTGCATTTATATTATAATCTATTTACAAGGAAAGAGATTACAGACACACTGTATTAACTCGACCTTGTTCATTAGCATTTAGGTTGTATATGAATAAACATGAATACGGAAAATTGAAACCTTGCTTAATTTCTTCTTCTTTTCGAACTTGTTCTTCAATTGCTTTTTTCTTCTCTAGTAACTCGCTTTCTTCTTCGGCTGACAAACGTGCCTCTTTTTCACGCTTTGAAATCTCTAGTATATTAGAATCTGAAGCAACTCGACGGATATCATATCTAATTTATATAACTCAAGGTAATGATAGAGTGAGACAATACATAACATGCTTAATAATCAATATACGATAGTAGTAAATAAGATACATGGAATTAAATAACAACAATAAAATCTTAGACCAGCATATTTGCAACTGGTTGAAATCACAATTTATGGATTTAGAACCAAATGTCAACGTTACAAATTCTTTGTTTCTCTCTGAAAAATTGAAAGCACATGTTGTGTCCACATACAATGGGTCGGAAACGAAGACAGGCTTATGCACGACCATGTTTATTAAAAATGGCGGTGGCTTAGGCATACATAATATTCACATAAAAGTATTAAAAATTTTCTATTTTAGGGTTCATTCTAAACCATGACGAATTATAAGAAAACAAGCTACTACTAAAAACTAATAATGAAGCCTGTAGTAAAACAAACATATTTTCTACCTAAAAATTTAGGTTGCGTTCACAAACATAGTATATTTTAACATTTAAAAGACTAAACTAGAAATTTCAGTGATATCCATATGCCAAAACTTGTTTTCTTTCCAAGCGTGTCATATTCAAAAAGTCTCGCTACTCGACATAAAATGCTTTTGCATGGAGTCCTTTTATTATATTTTGCGATGCCTTCGTGTGAAAATAATTTTCACTTTGTTAACTGAATTAAAAAGGTTTTGAGAGTAGTGTACTGTAGCCATTTTTCTAATGATCGTAAATGAATGAAGTATTGCCGGTACACGTGCGCCGGTGTGCACTGTAATCGCGATCTCCACGTTGATTTTATCAATGTGCGATGGAGAGTTACCATAAGAAGAGAAAATTACTTTGAGGAACTAAGCAAACTGAAGCACGTGATCTGAGCGATTACTATAGTTTGTTTACCGGAGTAGGAAACCAAAACACACCAGGCGGTTCTGTTTGTGCGCTCTAGTGAGCACTGAAAATGGCTTTGTGCGCTCTAGTGAGCACACAACGTGTGAGTTTAACGATTAGAATAATTTACTTTAGTGCGCACGTATGAACCGGTGCTTGAATCGCAATTAGGCCCAATGTAAAGGCACCTAATCATCTTTGCTCTCTTATTAGCTGTAACACCGCGCTGGCTATTACCTGATGTGTTCTATCATGTGCTGGCCGTGGGTGTTGCATTTCTTTAATGAAGACAATGAAGGAAATGTTAGTTTCTTCCTCGACTGCATCATTACAAGAGATTTTGTCACTAAGTTTTGTATCCCTCTAGTGGCGAATGTTAAGACATTATTCATTCGCAAATATAATTATTATTGAATTTATGAAAATCGAATATTAAGCTATTGCTACATATATCCAAAATACCATAAGGAAGCACTTGTTGGTTAACCTTAAACAGCCTAGAGCCGTTTTAAAGGACAAAACGTTTTTCCAAATTTAAGATAAATTTTCTCAGAGCCTATTAGCAAATTTGAAAATCTTGGGGAATGGGTAGGTATTTTGGGAAACATACTTTAATACAGTGTTAAAAATTTTTCATTAAAGTTCACTGCTGTACATGAGGTTGTTGAAAAGATTTAAACTCTTTCCATACCTAATGTTCATATATTTATAAGTTTTGAGCCCATGGATGCAACAAGGAGCTTTGAAAGTTTCTTGATATGTGCAAAGATATTGAGGCGTGTCGTGCGCAAAGTCAAATGTCGCGGGGTATGCCTCGATGGGACAGAGCCGGGTCGCGGATTTAGAACGAAAAAGAAAGAGATGAGTCTCCTCTATCATGTGGTGATTTCGGATTGACAATAGCTTTAATAGTTTTAGAGCTATAAGCGTTTAAAAAATGTTTATAGGATAATACAATTTCTTAAAAAATCATTGTGCTGCTTAAGGTTACATTTGAATGCAACCTTTCGAAATTTGAATTTCAATTTTCAGCACACTAAATTCCTACTTGTTATTTTCAGCTGAATAATATTTTTCGCTAATATTTCAAATTGTGCTAATAGGAAAAGTAAATAAATAGCTAAAATTTGAAATTTAGCAAAAAAATTTATGTACAGCATATATATCCCACTGAATGCGAATTCAAATCTTCCGCATGACCAAAAGTTCTAGAACTCTTGCAGTCTTGAAATAACTTTCCTCAATAAGAAATACAAAATTTTACTTTCTATATTTACCTGCTTCAAATAGCAACTTTTGTAAACGAAAAAAAGACTAATCTTGGCACATATTTTCAAATTGTGGATTATAACCAGTTCCAACAAACGCTGTTTATGTGCTTCCTGCAGATTGCTTCAGAATAATATGCTGTTAAGAATGATATAATGCAGATTTACATACACAATTTACGATTTGGGTAATAAAAACTGGAGAAAAATAAGGCGGTTAAACAAAAACTGCTTGTGCTAATTTCTTTTGCATTGTCGCAATTGCAGTAATATACACGTTTCATGAAACGCTGTTTTGGTACTGACGAGTGTACAAATTTCTTGTAATTGCAAATTGCACTTTTAATTACTCAAGTTGTAAGCGTTTTCCAAATTTCAACAACTTGTGCCTTGAATAAGGCAACCAGACAGAGTAGACACATCGTGGAATCAATTTCACATACCCATTCCGTGAATGAGCAGATTTATACATTCCTTCATTGTTTCCATTAAAGAAAAACAATGCACAACAAACAAAATAATAGATAGGACTGCATTACAACTGATAAGAGAAGAATGATGATTATTTACTTTACATATGCAATGTGTCCATTTATACTACTCTCAAAACTTTATGAATGCAGAATATGTTTGAAACTCATGTGCAATAATAACATAGAATATCAAGCGCGCTCCATAAGATAGATTGTTCAAATAAAAAATCATGTTGCTATGCTGGCTTAACATAAACCTCAAATAAAATATGTCCACTAACGCCAACTGTAAATCAATTTGCGAAGCCCTATCAACTCGTATTGAATCTAATGAAAAATTGATACATGCACTTTGCTAACATTCGTAGTAACTCTTAACTATCGATTCATAGCCACCTGACTAGTAACTCTTAACTATCGATTCATAGCCACCTGACTAATATCTGATCTTCATCAGAATCCAAATCTTCTAATAGGCTTTGCTGGTCAGCAATCTGCATATTTTCCTGAGGTTCTAGCACAGATGATGTGAAATTTTTGAACAAATTCTCTTGAATGTGACCAGGAGGAAGTTCCAGCTTTGGATGAATTGGTACTAAGAACTGCTTAAATTTTGGGTCCGCAAATTGTACTGAACTTCCCATAACTGAAAACATTTCATCGACTTTCTGATCTAAAACTGCTTCAGCCTCATCTTTCCAGTTTTCTAAGGTTTTTTCATATTCCTAGAACAGTGTTATAAAATACGAATACAAAAAAGTGGTTCATGTGTTTTCAAAACTATTACTAACGTTCATAACTCTTTGAGCTGCATCGTCATATCGCTTTTCTTGTGCAGACGATGCACGATTTTCAAATCCCGGTTCCTTTTCCAAACTGTTCATCTAAATACGGCATAGTTTGAAATATATCAATCCTAACATAAAATGTAGGACTACATCTTCTTCTTATGTCATTTCTTAGGTCGATTTAGGAAAGAAGATAACTGTTAGAAGATAACAATTAATGTATTCCTCGCCGTTCAGAAAATGTTTTGTGCAAAGTTGAGACTTGGAATACACGATTTATGAAATGGAACATTCAAGCTAAATTGCATCATTTTTTAGACTCTCTTTAACTAGCGCTAGCTAGCTCAATGTTAATCTCAAAAGGCTGGAACAAAGCTTTTGAGTTTTGTTCATGATAAAAAACTGGCAAGAATTTCATTTTGTATTAAAAACTTCGCAATTATATAAAGTATTCAGATTGAATAGACTACGAGTGAAAGCAATCAATTAAATCTAATAATTACAAACTATATGTACAAACACTAGAAATGAATAAATTCAATGTAAAAAAAATTTGTGTTTGTGTGTGTGAATGTTTCAAATGCATGGAGTGTGCTACTTTCTCAAAATATGCAGTGATTTTTACAGGTGTTTTAAAATTAATTTTGTCTTTTCAACACATATTTAACAATATTTTCATTGATACGTGATTTAAAATTATTAAAATAAATATCTAAATAAAAAATGTTTATGATCGCTCATTTACCTTAATGTAGACTTTTAGAAAGTACAGATTAATTTGTAAAAAGAAGATTATATCTGATACTTTTCGTCATGCTTTGTTTCGGAAAAAAGGCATAAGATGTTTTGATTTAGAGCAGCAAAAAGAAATGAACATTGAAATTGAATGAAGGCGGCCTCTATCCAGGCCGTACCGCCGAAATATTTCAAGGCTTACTAATTCTAATATTACACCGTGTATTTCGTTAGCACTACAAAATCGTTTTAAAATAACCAATGAATTTAATATTCAATTCAAAATCAATTGATTAAAAAAACAAAAAAATCCCACGTTTAAACTTAGCAAAATCGTTTGTTCAATTAATAAAACATTGTTCCGATTTTAGCATTAAGTGTCGTTTCGGGAATTGAAGTTTAAACCATTTTGTTCAAACTTAATTTTAATCTTAACTGTTAAGTAACTCACGGTATTACTTTGATTGATTGGTGCATTCTAACATAATAAGTTCAATATCATTGAATTAAATGATGTATTTAAGTCTACAACTACTAGAAGATATTAGAATTAATTTGTTCGGTCCAAAGTACGATGCCCAGAACAAATCCAGAATTAATAATTTATAGAACGTTTTCAGAACTTAAATAGTCATATATTTGAATATGCACGTTTTCAAAAAGGTTGCTGGAGTTTGATATAAATGGAGCTATTATTACTACCTTAAAATTGTGATCATATTATATTTAGGAGCTATATTAGATTTTCAAAATATATCGAGAACTTCAGAATAAAAAATAACTTGGTATATAACAAAAAAATATGAGACTATGCAAGTAATTGATAGCAAAATTTGAAAATCTGCGGACAACAAATCACGTTTATTTTGCGATATGATTAAAAATTTAAAAAACTTCATATCCAAGCGGCGATTTGAGCAAATCCGTAAAAATACGATCTTTTCGAAAGATATATATAAAATTAAGAAATATATATATATATATATATATATAAAATTCAAATATATTTAAGAATAANATTTAAAAAACTTCATATCCAAGAAGCGATTTGAGCAAATCCGTAAAAATATGAACTTTTCCACTGGTATATATATATATATATATATATATATATAATTAAGAAGAAAATATTTTAGAAGCATAATAAAATTCAAATATATTTAAGAATAAAACAAAATTATTTTGAAAACATCAAAAACTGAATAATTGCATTACCTGCGTTGATGGATAGATGATGGGAGCAAATCCAAATTTTCTAGGTACATGAAGAGCATATGACATATATTTCAGATGAAAGTCCATGCTATCTTCTTCCTTTTGATTCAAGCAAAATTGATGCATCGAAGGATGATCAATTCGACTTGTCTTTTCAGGGATCTAAATTGTACAAAATTGTGCATTTAGAAATCATTTATTTTCAAACCTGCAAAATAACTTTCTTACAAGGTTTTTGAGAAGAAACGAAAGAGACTGATTTCGAAGTTATATTTGCTTGTGTCAAATTATTGTCTTCTTTTGTCCTAACTGCAGCATTGCGTCGTGGGTGAAAATTTGAAGCAGTTCCAGTAATATTAACTACATCAGAAGGATTAACCGTTATTGGCATTGCCATGACCTTAATGGAGATGCATTAATATCAATTAACAGCTTTATTTATGATCTATATATTTTTGTATCATTAACCATATAGGTAACCTTTAGCCAAAATTCCAATTCATATGAACTCATTCACTATTTTTGGGTTGATATTAATCAGCAATAATTGAATTAGAAATTATATTAGAGCATGCGTCGCTTACTCTGATCTCAGCATTTAAAAAACTGGATTCGGATTTAAATTTAAAACGAGAATTGAAAATAAGCAAAAATATTAGAAATTACCTCAAACCATGTTTATGTGAAATCCCGAAATGTAATTACACATTTATATTCATAGAATCATGATAGCAATGGAACGCTATGTCAACATAACTTTCATGAATTGCATATAATAGCAGAGGCGCATTCGTTATAGAAAAAATATTATGTGAAATCCCAAAATTCAATTACACATTTATATTCATAGAATCATGCTAGTAATGGAACGCTACGTCAACATAACTTTCATGAATTGCATATAATAAAAGAGGCGCATTCGTTATAGAAGAAATATTAATAAATACACACATACATACAAAGCCATCAAAACGACGTCGTTATTTGCAACATCAAACGCTACTAAAACGACACAGAACATGTATTATTAAGGAAACAAACTGATTTCCATTTGTACACTGAAATTTGGATGCACTTACAACTAACATGCAAACATTCTTCTAGAATTTCTTTAAAATTATATATTGATTTGTACAAAAGCATTAATTACATTTGCAGTTATTATAATAAATGCTATTGTAGAAAACACATTGCATTTTGGATAATTGTGTTATATTTGAGATTACAGTGCTAAATTGATAATTGTATGTTGCGAAATACTTTAAAACAATAAAATTCTAGCAATAAATACATTGAAAACTTTGTACAATTTGCGCTTAAATACCGACACTAAAACGATACATATATTTATTGAACGACACATTTACGCTATTACGACGTCAAACCGACGTCGTAACGATGAAATTGTTCCATCTGGGATGTTATTGTCTGATCATAGGAAAATTTAAAAAGTAATATGTGTAAGGCAATGCTCTTACTTCATGTAGTTGAATGTTGTATTATGTACTAATTTAGTTTTATCAAAATTATATAAAATTTATAATACCTTCTTCGCAGCGCTGAATGGTATTTCGGTTTCATCAGTAACTGAATACATTGGATCCAGAGGTCTCGAAGATAAAAGTTCATCACCAACTGAGTGCTAAATTCGTAAAAAATGCGATTACTTTTCAATATTTTGAAGTTAATTCGCAACATACATCAATTGTTATACATAAATGCATACGTTAATGAATTAACATTATTAAAAAAACAAAAATGTATAAACATCTTATCAATTAAATCCATTGACAAATAAATTTAAGCTAGAGGTTTTCAAGGATTGCTGCATAGTTTTATGTTGTTATTGCCATTTTACAACAATGAATTAATTTTGTTGAAAGAAAAAAACTATGATTCTCGAAAACATAAAAAAACGCCTACATTTTTTGCTGACGATAATTAAATATGTTTTGTTTCTGATAAACACATAATTAAGTGAAAACACATACTAAGATAAATTTCAAATATGAAATAATGCTATATTATATGAACAAAGCAAACAAATATTGCCATTGACGATAATATGCCTCTAATCGTTATTAAAAAAACATTACTGAATAAAATCTGAATTTAAACATCTCTATTGTGAAAATTCGTCTTCAACATTGACGACGATTCAAACTCACTAAAAGCCGTAACAATTCGTGACATGATTTCAAAAGCCAAACGTAAACGCCATTTGATTCTTCTCAATGGAAAAAATATTTGGAAATATATGGTAACAGACATAAAAGTAAATAACAAACGAAGTTACTAATTTCAAAGGAAAACTTATATCATATCTAAATATGAGATTAATCACATAGTAAGAAACTATCGTAAGTCTATTATGATAAAAATGACTAGAAATAAATTATATTAATCTTACTAACTTGCTCTTGAACAATTGAAAAATTACCACCGATTGCTGGATATCTCGGCTTGAGCGGGTAGTGGCTCTAACAGTCGAAGGTAAAGATCCGGCATCATTATTTGATGGAGAATATCTCACGCTATTACGACTTTCATTGTTGTCTGTCTCAACTTCTGGAACGCCAGATAGTGATTCATCGGATGATGATTCTTCCTCGGGTTGAGCGGCTGGTAATTGACCCAAGGCAATGTTAGAACGCAACTTAATTCTTTCTAATATACCATTGATTTTCGCATCAGATTCCGAGACAACAGGTCCTCTAAATAACAGCAAGTCAATTGAAAACCTGATAAACATGTGAGATATACGTCTTTTGAATCTCTCGCAAGTCAGCAATAATTTCATCAACTGTGCGTTCAGTACGTTGGGGAATTATTGGCGGCGGTGTTGGCTGTCTAAATGTATGAGTAAAGCTTTCATCTATGGATATTAACACATTTTTTAGGTTCTTAAGTAACAAAGAAAATCTAAAGAAAGCATAGAAAAATTAAAATTGAATGACTACACAGGTAATTTAAAAATAATGACAATAAATTCTAGTAAGAGGTGAAATAGATATCAATCACATGGCAATCATTTCATACATACTTAAGTTTCAACAATTGTTATGATAAATCATGAAAGGGCAAAATAATACCTTGCCGTTGTTTCAGCATCAGACGATAGCTCATTCTCAGCTTCCATGCCAGAATCATCAAGAATATTAACTTCTCTAGAAACAGCAGCAAGACGAGGAGTGCTCCGAGATTTTGCTAGAATAACCCATTCACTATATCTCATACATATACGTTGATAACAAAAAATGATATTGATTCGTTGAAACTAGAAATATTCGTACTTGATCTGCTTGATTTCTTACTGAAGTGCGAAATAGGCCTTGATGGAGGCTTAGGACGATCCATTATAGGAATCACAGATGATGTTCCCAAGGTTGAAACAATTGCTGGTTTAAAGCGCTTAGACGGAACACTCGTTTTTGGAGAAGGATGCTTAAATCGATGTGGTTTAGATCGCTCCTAAAATTATACATTGGCATTCGCTCAGATTTGTAACATTGGAACTACTTTACAAATTTAATACATGGGTATCATCTGAAATAGTACATAAATACTACTGTATACTCAACGAATGAATCATATTTTTTAAACCAAGTTTGCAAAACCTTTACAAAGTATCCACTTTCATGCGACATTACGTCAGAGAAATTCGTGGGTCTATATCTGTTGACAAGAAAGAACTTTGAAACAGCAAAATATAAAAGTTCGAAATTGCAATTATCAAAAAAGCTCAACGCTGAATAAAAAATTCATCACCCTAAATCATGTGGAAAATTTAAGCAAATTTCACCTTTTTGGGATTTACTCTTTCGATGTTATCTCCTTGCATCATAACATTCAGTTCAGTAATTTTTAAACTAAACAATATGACTTAAATAACGCATCAATGATTTTAATACCTTTCTCGAATAGGAATAACTCCCATTGAAGTTTTCTTCGTCTTTCGCAATTCTAAAGTATGAAATAACTAATCTAAGGATCATCGTTGGAAATCAACAAATTTTTATATAAATGTATTTATGTTAAAGCTAAACAATATGCTTCAGTAAGAATAATTCTTAAATTTTTGCCAAAAGCGTTTGTGCTACCTAACATAAATAACAATTGCTATTTGTTGTACCAGGAAACTGTTCTTCTATAAATGGGGTTTATTTTACATCGTACAATCGTTGGTTTTTATCTTTAACATTGTCAATAAGGGTCGGTAAATAATGATTTTGGTTTTATTGAATACTTCTATAAACATAGATTGTTAGGTACCAATACTGCTAATAAAAATAACAGACTGTATTAAAACCAATGCCTTCAAGGTTGTAGAAAATCGATCAACTATCGATGAAGAATATTTGAAAATCACATAAATTGCAAAAAACCTAGCCTTCAAAACTTACTTGCGAACCAAAATTCTTTAAAATTCTGGTATGACAGCCTGGCGTATGAGACCCGTCGGCGTATAAATTTACTACTATTAAAAATGCGCACCTGAAGATAAAAAAATCTACGGTAGTTGTTCATACGAAAGAAAGATATTTTTTGAGCATGAATATAACAGAACTCATTAAAACTGACAAAAAGACTCTTTCGAAAGGGCCTGACCAATTCTTTATTGATTGTTGCTATGACCGTTAGGCATGCATGTATAATTGGAGATTTGAAGGTAGACTTGTTGTTTCAAACTATTTTAGTTAAATAAACTTTAACAACGAGAAAACGGGTTTAGGAACCAGACAAACCAGCGGCCTTGTTTTTATAGGGCCTACCTTAGTGTATATATATATATATAAAGTGGCTGTTCTAAACACCATAAAGACCGAATTTGGTCTAAAAGACGTAGTAGCAAAATTTTTAAGGTTACATAGAACAGGGCATTGCAGCAAAATTTTTCTTTGTGTAGCAATAAATTGAAAACGGAAACTAGGAATTTTATATTATTGTTTAAAAACTGCAGCAAAAAACAAATGTAATATATACCTGAATATGCACACAAGAAAGAAATTACAAGAAATAAAATATAATGTGCGATTTAAAATCTGAAGAATAATGAAGAGTGTTAAAGTATGTAATACAACATAGTAATGAATCCGAAAACGTAGACAACTATGATTTAAGTTGAATGAAATAAAGAACTATAAGAAATTCAAAAAACCGTCGATAGAAACAACTTCTTTTGTGAATGGCATGGTCTTCGACGTTGTCTTTCCAATAGGATCTTTATCCAGACTATTATATTGCGGAACCTAAATAATGTAATCTTAAGATGACAAGCATAAAAATTCTATAGCTTAAGCCATGGATGTGTCGCGTGTGCTACATATAAGAATCTCGTATTTACTTCCTGGAAATGACAACAAGCAGAAAATTATGTAATTTCAAACTACTTGAAGACAAACCTTAACATAAGTGGCGTCAATTTTATCATTAAGAAATTCATTATCATCGACATTACTTTCTAACTCTTCATTTTTGTCTTTGACGAAAGATCTAAAATACCATTTACATTTACAATGTATTGAAAGACTGTAACTTTTCTGATAAATAATCTAAGCCACTTTGAAGAAAGCGCTGCATCTGCTCATCTGTTGCAGGTAAAATTGGTTTGCTCAATTCTGCAAGTTCATCATTGAAATTAAGCTCTCTGATATTATCCATTTCTTAAATAAGACTTATAATTAGAAATTCACAGATTCACATATATTTCTGCACAGTGCATTTCAAAAACTTAATAAAATAGAATAGATTGTCAATAAACTTTTTAAAACATAATTTACTGCAAACATAGGAAGTTGAATTGGCATAAATAAATTTCATAAATTTTTAGGGATAATAATTCACAAAGCACTACATGTTGCCTTTCATGTATTTTCAATTTGTAAAAACGATATGTGAGTTTGACCAAAATGAGTCCCTAAGCATATTACACTAGGGTTATAAGACTATTCCTAGCTAACACTGAGCATCTCTGTAGGCAGATAAACGAGGTATGTGCACTCAAATACTCACAAGTGTGCCTTGTTGGAGGCTTCAATTATAAAGATATCATCTGGGGCACATGGACATCCAAAGAATGACAGTGTCACATCAAAGGAATTCAAATTTATGGAGTGCTTACGGGACAATTACCTGTACCAACATATCCAGAAGAAAAGAAGGAAG
Source organism: Hofstenia miamia (assembly GCA_900660155.1). Lineage (NCBI taxonomy): Eukaryota > Metazoa > Xenacoelomorpha > Acoela > Hofsteniidae > Hofstenia > Hofstenia miamia. The sequence goes on along the minus strand of CABFPE010000895.1, from coordinate 43,957 downwards.
AGAGGGAATGATAAACCTAGTATTCTTGATCTTGTATTGTCAAACGACGAACATATAGTCTCTGATATAGAGTATCTGGCACCATTAGGGAAGAGTGATCATTGTGTACTAAGGTTTTGCATAAATAGCTTTGTCCCTAGGGAGTTGAGCAAAAAAACCAAAATATATTACGATAAAGCTGACTATAATAGCATCAAGGAAGAAATAACTAAAACTGACTGGGAAACCATGTTTAGAAACTTCGGGGATATTAATAGTCACTGGGAGCTATTTATGCAGAGAATAAATGAAATACAGAAGAAGCATGTACCAAGGAAAGAGGTTAAAGATCATTGGAGAAATAAAGGTGTTCCTGTAGATAAAGAAACGCTTGAACAAATCAGATTGAAACACAAACCCTGGACAAGATTCATTCATTGCAAGGGGAATAAAGAAGAAGCGGAGAAAAGGTATAAAAGAGCACTGAATAAAATGAACCGCAAAACTAAAGCAATCAGAAGAAACTTTGAGCGGGGAACAGCACTGAAAATAAAGGAAAACCCCAAACCAGCATGGAAGTATATTAAATCTAAGAACAAAAGCCAAGAGAGCATTCAAAATCTTATTAAAGAATCTAATGATAGCAAAAATTCAACTAAAAATGATCAGGAAAAGGCAGAGGTGCTGTCAGGGTTTTTCCAGAGTGTCTTTGTGAATGAACTACCAGGCCCCATTCCCAAAATACCTGACAAAACCCCCCATTAAACCAATGATGAATCTGCAAATCACTGAGGATATGGTATGCAAATTACTATCCGATCTGAAGACTAGTAAATCGCCTGGACCTGATAACCTCCACCCATTATTCCTCAAGACTCTAAGCAATAAACTCAAGATCCCACTTACTTTGATATTTAGAAATTCAGTTAAGTATAACTGTGTACCAGATGAGTGGAAGAAAGCCACCGTTAGTGCAATATATAAAAAAGGAAGTAAGAAGGTACCAAGTAATTATAGACCTGTAAGTCTAACAAGTATTGTAAGCAAAATTATGGAGAAATTCATCAGAAAGCATATTGTCAGTTTCATGAAACAAAAGGACTTCTTCAGCAAGAAGCAATTTAGTTTCCTTAAGGGAAGATCAACAATTTTACAACTACTAAATGTCATTGATAAATGGTCAGAGGCCCTGGAGCAAGGATACAACATAGATTGTGTTTACTTCGATTTCATGAAAGCTTTCGATACTGTCCCACATAGGCGGCTCATTGGCAAACTTGAGAGCTATGGAATTTGTGACCAGATAACCTCCTGGGTAAGAAGCTTCCTAGAAAAGCGGAAGCAATGTGTGAGTGTAAACGGCTAAAAATCCAGTTATGAGAATGTTACAAGTGGTATACCTCAAGGTAGTGTCCTAGGCCCAACCTTATTTGTCATATACATAAATGACCTCCCTGTTTTATTAAAGTCACAAATATTTATATTTGCTGATGACACTAAGATCTTCCATATCATTAAGTCACCCTTGGATCGTAAACAAGTTCAAGAAGATATAAACTGTCTTCAAGAGTGGAGTGACATCTGGCTATTAAAGTTCCACCCTGAGAAATGTAAATGTATGACTGTAAGCAAAACTGGATCGGTTACCCCAGAATCCCCATACTGTATGAAGTCCTCTAGTGGAACTACAAACCTGATCCAGGTCACCCAATAGAACGACATTGGAGTAATTTTAAGTTTGATGCCCACATAAATGAAAAAACTGCTACAGCAAATAAAATGGTCCGTCTGGTGAGGCGCTCATACAAATATTTAGACAGTGTTACCTTCTGTCCACTCTATAAATGTCTTGTTAGAACTCACTTTGACTATGCATCCTCAATATGGTACCCGTTGAAACAAATGCACATAGAGGCTATTGAGGGGTACAAAGAAGGGCAAATAAGGAGCTACCCGGTTTAAAGGATATGGAGTACGAAGATCGGTTGTGATATCTCAAGCTACCCACTCTGTCTTATCGTCGTTTAAGGGGAGATATGATTGAGACTTACAAAATTCTGCATGGTGTGTATGATCATGAGGTGGTACCTGTACTAGCACTATCATCTGGGGCTCATGCCGAAACACTCGGGGGAAGTCATTAAAAACTGTTTAAGCGGTGTGGTAACAATACGCGTTGCAACTCATTTTCACTTCGCATTGTAAACCCATGGAACAGTCTTCCAGATTATGTAGTTATGGCACCTAGCTTAAACTCATTTAAGAGTCGTTTAGACAAATTCTGGAATGGCAAATCAATCCTTTATGATTACAAAGCCCCACTTGATCTGCAAAGTTCATGTTCGAATTTCAATGAGCCGGAACCGGACAAATAGTGTAGAATCACTGGGGTGTGATACTAGTGAACACAAAGAGAATACAGTAATGTTCAAACTATTTCTATTTACAAAATGCATTGCTCTATATATACAAGTTATTTACAATATTTACAAATACCAGTCACTAACAAGAAAAGCGCGAGGTCTGGCTGATAAATAGCAACAACTACCAGCGATGTTACAATAGTATTAATAACATCTGAAACTGAGAAGTCAGCAAAGAAGATAGTGAGCAGAAGTGACATTAGTAGCACATTAATTTGTGCTTGTCGTCACTACAAACATCAAGTAACATCAAGTATTCCATACGGCACTATAATCGAGGTCGTTACTGCAATTCGATGTTCGCGACCAGCGTGATATTGGAATACAAGGAAAATATACAAATACATTTCAATTCATAAATTATAACTTTAATAAATAACACGAATGCTTTAATTATTTGTAAGTTAATATGAGCTTATATTAATTCAAATTGCTAATTATTTTAATAATGATAGAGACCAATACTTAGAAAGCTATGAAAACGCTAATCATATATTTTTGTACGAAAGATTGCAAAATGCAGATTATATGAATATCAATGCAAATTATTGGTCCCTTGTCATCTTTAAAGTAATAAACAAATTTATATTGCAAACAACATATATTTAGCAAATTCTTTTTAAATTTTGCTTGCTTTAATTATCGAGCTGATTACGAAGGCCGAGCTGCAGTAATCTTCCCTGCAACATGTGCTTTACAAAGCGATATGCTTCACTTCTGCAAATAATCTGCAAATAGAGCTATGACTACGACAGATTATTTGCACTCAGCAAACCCTTCGAAAGAATTCCTCAATTAGAATAGAAGTATTTCCTTCCATTACCACAAATTACAAATATAGTGGCATAAAAAATTTAAAAAAATGGATGTCGTGAGCACGATTTGTGTTACTAGGTGATAAATACTTCATGTCCGAATTTTTAAGATTTTACGCCCAAATTTGAATGTGGCCTTATGATTTGTAACATATTAACCAACCAATTAAATTGTTATTTGTACTGTTATGAACATTGCGTTTTAGTATACTGCTTATTTTAGAATGACGATTACGATACGATGAGCGTTAGAGTTAGACTAAATGATTGGTCACGCTTGATCTGTCACATTTGAAAGCATAGCATTTACAACCACTCACATAGTCTAACCGCAGCCTAAGAAACGTGTTTTAATAGCAAGTTTATGAAATATATATTTGCTGCTATTTTCAAAGTTTTCTTTTTCCCGATTATACCTCAGAGCGAACAAATCACTATTTATAATTAGATAATTTGGTTGTAAATTATATTTCAGTTTTTTTAATTTGCCATAAATATGGAGTAATTTGCAAGCATCGCTTGCCGAATTTTTTGACCAAACAAAAATTTGCCACCGATCTTTCATGAAAGCTCATGTAAATGTCGGTTTTCAATCCCATAATTTTCTTATATAGGTAATCATTTGTAGGCGAAGGTATAGAATAGGGTGCCTCGGAACACGCGGATAAAATAAACACTAATACAAGTTAATTTCAGAAAAACCCTCACACACCGAACGAGGAATAACAGTTACAGACAAATTTCATTTTAAAATGAAGTGCCCTGGTTTTGTGCTCAACAAGAAAGTCTAGAGAGCATAAAGAGCTGCTGTTGCTTTTTCTTCAAGAAAAATCTTGAGGATGGAAACTACGTCTTTAGGCCTACCATGCCAAAGAAACCCAAGAATTCATGAAGAATCAAATCCACTAAATGCTCTTCAACTTCGACAAATTTAAATTTTTGGGTTTGCTTAAATAATAAATAATAATAATAATAATAATAATAATAATACGTTTAATTATGAACGAGAAAGAAACAAAATTACAAATGCATAGAGAGAGCTATTTTTGTCATCTGGGGAATAAATTGTCGTTGACGAATATCCAAGCGATAGAAAGGTAGCTGAAATCTCCCAGATCGTGTTCTACCTGGAATGAGGTTGTGCAAGTGGTGGTCGGGTTTCATCGTTGTAGTGAAGAGATTCAGAGAGGCTGCAGCTTGGCGAGCAGAGAAATCGAAAATAGAATTGGTGATGCCATAACCGTTTATAATCGATTCAGCTCTTTTAAGGATTCGAGTCACCTTGTCAAAAATAGTGACAGAGAGCTTGGCAAAGAGTAGTGAGCAGTAATCAAATGTGGAGACAATGTAACACCTGTACAAATTAATTAATTCAGATCTAAAGCACACACTGCGAAGTTGTCTGAAGATAGTGAGGTGACTGTTTGCTTTCTTTATAAGAATATCAAAGTGCTGAACCTACGATAGGTTCCTGCTTTTGGTAACACCTAGGATACGCAAATCATTGACTTCAGGTATCTCATCAAGCAACTCAAAGGAGTTGCGGTCTTTTTGAGCGTGATCAACATCTGTTGTGATTTATTATGATTCAAGAGCAAGCCGTTTTCTTTGCAATAAGAATTCATAAATTCCAGATCCCCACGAACAACTGAGACTGTAGCAGGTATCCTTTTGATTGTGGTGACATCGTCAGCAAACTTAACCAGGAACGAAGGGGTTTTCAGGTCGGAAAAGTAAAGAATGAAAAGAAGAGGTCCAATTATTGAGCCTTGTGGAATTCCGCTGGTCACTGAGAAAGAAGCACTGGTACTTCCCGCATGAATTACTTTAAATGAGCGGTCTGTTAAATAGCTGGTGATCCACAAGACCAGACTCTCATGAATGCTAAGAGAGCGCAATTTCGCTATCAGCTTTTGATGAGGCACAGTATCAAAGGCTTTGCTAAGATCGAACGCCTGTACTAAAACTGAATCTCCTTCATCAAGAATTTTGGTAATTTCATCAACAATGGAAATAAGAGCTGTGCACGTCGAACGCTTTTTGATGTAAGCGAATTTACCTGTGTCAATGTGTTTCTGCAGGACATTCCGAAGAGTCAGCAGCGCACATGATTCCAGGCACTTGGCAGGAACGGATAAACTCTGAGCGTGTTTTGAAACAAAGAATTAAGGTTTCAACATAAAAAAGTTTAATTGAAGAAAATATGGAAACCGTCATATAATAATAATAATAATAATAATCAATGACTTTATTAGCCGCTGAAGGCATACACAACAAAAAAATAAAACCAAGTCAAGTTTTGCGGCAGCGAGGACAGTCACAGGAGATGAAATNGCAGAGAAATCGAAAATAGAATTGGTGATGCCATAACCGTTTATAATCGATTCAGCTCTTTTAAGGATTCGAGTCACCTTGTCAAAAATAGTGACAGAGAGCTTGGCAAAGAGTAGTGAGCAGTAATCAAATGTGGANAACTTATTCTTTGCAAAGTGCTGATGATAAATTGTATAAATACGTAAAGATGAAGCGCATTTACTATCGGTTTCACTTGGATATTATTTCTCTCAGGATAATATTTTCAATCAACTTCGATTCGACTGAGCAAAAAGTATCTAATCAGTTTTTTCTTTCTCAGAAGACAAGAAATGTCTGTCCCATGNTACACAACAAAAAAATAAAACCAAGTCAAGTTTTGCGGCAGCGAGGACAGTCACAGGAGATGAAATAGGAGCAAATTGAAGAGTAGGCGAAGTTGGAGAAGGGCTCAGCAAAGAGGAAAGCCATCAATATTTTGGACTTCATTCTTGCTAACATAAAATGTCATCTTATCTAACTAATCTTAAAAATTTGTTTCAATTTTTTGTAATATTGCAAACATTCAATTGAAAATATTTGGATGTTATATTGATTTGCTTATTTACTGGAGGTGTTCTGGTGCTGTTAATGGGCTTGCTACCCATCTTACAAATTGGTGAAGTTAATTTTACTTTTGCAACCGGAAACAGCAGTAACAGTGAAAGAGCGGACATTTTCCTTAAAGTTAACTTCACTTGTTTCAACAGTTGTTTGACATTTTCAGTTTATGCTAAATTTTACATTTAATTTTAGAATACCATAATTTTAGCAATTAACTTTTTAGACTGATTCCAAATTTTTCAAACCTAAATCCCAATCCGAATTCGACCTTATTGGGTCAATTAAAAACAAATGATATTCAAAATTGTAAAATTATTGAAATTTGTTTATCTGAATTAGGAATTCGAATCTTATTTAAAAAGCAGCAACTTATTCATGAACAAATCTGAAAATACATTAAACACATTTGAATAATATTATTTTGAAATCCATAAACAGAAATTCAATATTTTTGTTGTAAAGCATACGATTAAAAAACAACAAATTTGTAACCCCTGTTTATATATGAGGAAATTGCTATGTAGACAACTAAGATTAACCCAAAAATGACCCAAAACACCGACATTGTGTCTGGGAATATATTTCTGTAATTTTAGACTATGTGAAATTTGACAAATACGAATTAAAAGTAGGACTGGTAACGATTAATTTATTTTTAATAGTTAGCTTTAATTTAATCAAAACTTCTAAACAACCATTTGTTGGTCTAATTCAGTTGCGGCGTTTTGTCTTTCAAATATCACATTACTAACTATTTAAGCATAAACACACAAGTACATTAACACTAGAAAGCCTCAGTGGTGAGATTTGACCACTTTCATTTTTTGATCTCATATGAAATAGCAACTTTGAGGCATCCAGTGATCATAATCAGTGACATTTGTTAGTGTGAAAATTTAAATGTCTTAACAAAAAAATTATTAGTACTTTATATGCCTGAGGAAGTCAGATATGACCACTAACACTGATAGCATTTATGTTATATACAGAGATGGTCATTGGCCGAAAACTGCTACAAGCTCAACCCGGGCCTAGGCCCAATCCATATCAGACTATTCATGCAGCTGAATCAAGAGTTGTCGTCAATATATTTTAGATATTAAATGCTTGGAAATGGAAAGAAGCCATTTCTAGTAATGTTTTACAAACTATCTGTGATAATAATTGATTAGATTTCGAAAATTTGAATTTGCCCTTCTTTTGAAATAAGGACTATGCATCGGATTTCATCATTGATGCATGAGCCAAGATTAGTTCAAGAATATTTCTATATATATATATATATATATATATTCTGATAAAAAATCCACAGTCTGCGAGAATATGTAATAGATTTACCCTGTCCGAGAAGTTTTTTAAAAATTTCAAAAAATACATCAGCTACGTTTCTTCCTTTTTCCCAACATGATGAACAATTTCATACGCTGCAAAAGTTGCTCTAGTCTGATTGTTTTTATCCAAAGCAAATCATACAAAGATGGAATTAAGCTTAGAATTTTGAGTGAGTTAAAAAACAAAAAAAGTGAATTTGAGAACGAATCAACTTTAAAACTCTTGCCTTGAGTTTCCTCAAAAAGAGACAACAGTATTTCGATAGCATTTTCACATATTTCCAACTTACCCCATTTCTAAGGCAGCATGGCAGTGTCAGTTTTAAGCTCAATCTGGTAAACCATAGACGCGGTATTTGTGATCAAATGCATGTATGAGTTCGTTAGTATTGTGTGCTCAGGCTAATTTTGAACTCTTCTTTAAAATTGATTGCTATCAATGAAATATTCATTCGCTTCTTGAGATAATATACTGATATATACTCGCCAACAACATAGTTAGTAATGATTACATTTTTCTTAACAGTCTTTATTTGTAAATGACAAATTATTCTTATAATATTAAAAGTTAGCAACTTCATAATCCATCTTTATACTAAAATTTACATTAAAATTCATTTTAGTAAAATGAAAAAAGTTGTGCACACTTTCTGCAAGGAAACCACAGATGCGAGTAGAAACTTAATATCAGCACATGCTTTAGTTTCCAAAGTGATTCCATGTGAAAATTCTTCTGAACTATTGAACGATGCGGAGATTTTGATTGCTCATCCCAAAGATATATCATTACATTTGAATAAATTACACAATTTGAAATGGATGCATTCAAGTTATTCAGGAATGGATGGTTTGTTTAAAAGTAAGCAATGGGTTAATTATGTTATAGAGAAACAACCAACATACCCTATTACTAGAACAAGCTATAGTGAATCTATAGTTACATTTGTGCTTGGAGCGGTTTTTTCGTATGAGCATCGATTTTTCAATGCGTGTATATATCAAAAACAGAAAAAATGGCCCTCGCTTGATGAAAAAAGGGTTGATTTCGGNTATATATATACGTATATGCCTCCTCAAAATGGCGCTCTGTCGCACAGAGCGCCTTTTCTAATGAGACAGAGTCCCCGAATTTGATGCATGGCAAATTTTTTTCTTGCATATGATTAGTTGGATATTTTATTGAAATTAGAATTCTCATTTCTGTTACTTATTTTTTGTAATATTAGTAATATTTTTTAAAAAACGACCAAAACCATTTACATGTAAATTGCGGATTTTAGACAGAGCGCCCGATATATATATATATATATATATATATATATAATTTTTACGCAATCTTTTCTTATAATGGTCTCAACGAACTTTTCTTTTTCATGTTATCTTTTCTACTTTCTTGGCTCTCCTGATCACCTTCTAACTGCAATACTTTCTTGTTGATAAAACAACTTTTTAAGGGACATCCCTCAGGGCTATCAGACCGTCTTTACATCCTCTATTTTCCTTTTTTATTCTCTTTGAAAAATCTACGTAGAATGCTAATTTTAATTTCAGATTTACATGCATGCTTACGCATTTCAATTAATAATAATTTGTTTTTATATTGGTTTATGCAATATAAGCATTTAATTGAATAATTTCTGATCTTTGTATCTAAGATTTCATCTAAATATTGTATTTTTATAAAAATAACCTCTCTAAAATTCGTTTTTCAACTCGGTAAATGTAAAGCAAGTGAGGCATTTGTATCTAAATTTCGATTTGTGTCCTTAATAGTGCAAAGAAACAAAGTAAAATGCTGTAAAAATTGTTTACTGCAAAAAAGATGTTTTATTCACTAGTCAAAGACTTAGAGAGTGGAAAAAACCTAACAAAGATCATAGGAATTATGGATGCTGAATATAGAGAAAACTAATAAATATAACTGGTCAAATTTGCCTCAAAGGAAAGTGACTTTGGACACCACGTATTTTTTAGAAAATCTTGAATTCCGATGTCTATGGATATCCACACATTCTTTTTCTGATCTGAATCGTTTTTAAACTCATTTAATCATTTTTGTAGTATGACTAGTAGGTAAACTTTTAATTAGGTATTATAGAAAAATCCTACTTGCAGTGGTTTTTCTTCGGTCTATGAACAAATTAGCTTGATGCTTTTTGAAGCGATTCATTCAAATAGCGGCAAAGCAGACAAATTTTTCATTGAAACTCCTGGTGACTCATTAACTTTAGGCTACTGCATAATAAACTCGAATGTACATGTGCCTTCCTTATTTATAAAATTATTGTTGCGAGAAACCAATTCGCTCAGGTGAAGTGGATGATCAATCTTTTTCGCATTTTCATAAAAATTTTATAATAATTCAAATTATCTCGTGAATAGTCAGAGTTTCTAATTCAGGGCAAAATACCAATTACTCTTTCGAGCATGTTTTCAAGATATGTATGTAGTGATAGATATCCATTTTAGCCACAAGTACAAAAGTGATTTGAGCATGTTGAGATAGTGTAAAGTCGGTTATACTCATGTGATATTTTCCAATAATCATTATTTTGATTTGTTAAGATTTATCACCGTATTCTGAGACGAACAATTTGATTTCATCTGGTAGTGGGTCTAGATTGTATTTCACCGCAAAAATTTATTATATTTGCATTTACTTATATTTCAAAGCTGTCACTATAAAAATCCTTTAAAAAATTGATATTTATGAATATTGTTGTGCTAAAATGTGTTGATAGTAATTCCTTGGTATTAAAGTTTGACAACGAAAAATTTTATTTCAACATCGTGTTTTTCAGATGTTTACTTTTCAGATCTCCCGTTTTCATCAATGTTGGACGTTCTACAGTTATTGATGAAAAAAGTCTTATAACTGCTTTGGATAACAAATGGATATCAGCTGCTTTGTTAGATGTGTTTGATGAAGAACCTCTACCTCCTGCAAGTCCATTTTGGGAGCATCCTGGTATTTTTGTAACTCCCCACATTGGTGGAATAACTGGACAGGTTAATGCGCCAGTAGTTGGTGATTTCTTATCGAACCTGGAGAATTTCGTTGATGGGAAGCCTTTAACATTTCTTGCAAATTATAATAAAGAATATTAACTTTACATTTTAACTCTAGAACTCCGAAAATTTAATAAACCCTATAATTCCTAATCCGGTCATAAATGACCAGAATTTTTGTAGCATTTATTACTGTGAAATTTATACTGGCATTCAGGTTCATATTTAATAAACACTGCTACTGCTATCTGATGCAATATCCCACATAATTTGATTAAGAGCCCGTTTTGCTGCTTCTCTTGTCATTAATTTTTAACTAAAACCATCAAAACTGTTAAATACATGCTCAATATAAAGTATATCACTGCATAAATATAACTACACAAACGCATGCATGAAATGTTTAGCCTGGGTCACAAATGACCGGTTTTCGGAGATTAAAGGTATTAATGATTTTTAATATCTAAGTCTGTCTGTTTTCCGAAAATGTCCTCAATTCGTACTTTACAGCAGAATTAGTGAATATAGGTGTAAACTTGTAATAAATTTTTACATGTAGGGAAGTAGTTGTTTAACAATTGCATTAAAAACGGTCACAAATGAGCGGTTAGGAGTTCTAGTGTTAATAAGATTTTGATATTAATTTTTATGAATAATTTTGAAACATTCTTGTCTGTTCAATAATGAACGTTTCTTCTTCTTATAATTGTAATAAAATATAAGTATTTCAAAAAGTTCCATTTTGCTAACCATAGACGCCAAATTTTATTTATTAGATCTCTGAGTGAACCGCTCTCATTATAATTCATAAATATCTAGATCACTTTCAAACAATGAACTGAAACTTTGTGTTAACAAAAATGTGAGGAATTATGCTTTTATACTAACCCAAAACCAATATAATGCAGTTTAAAGTTGTTTGTTTCCCTTCTTTAGTTTATTCTAAACTACAGCTTTTTAAGCAACATATTACAAACAACCAATAAAGTGTACAATTGGTTTATTTTGCAAGACTTTTAGACTAAGTTTCAATAATTGAGTATTATCAGTTATATGTTCTTCTAGATTTTATCCTAATCTTGAGATAATATACTGATATATACTCGCCAACAACATAGTTAGTAATGATTACATTTTTGTTAACAGTCAAGCAGTTCAATTCTTTATTTGTAAATGACAAAAAAAAACAAAAAAGATAAAAGTTTGGTGTTTTACGTAAATGATTATTATAATATTAAAAGTTAGCAACTTCATAATCCATCTTTATTCTAAAATTTACATTAATATTCATTTTAGTAAAATGAAAAAAGTTGTGCACACTTTCTGCAAGGAAACCACAGATGCAAGTAGAAACTCAATATCAGCACATGCTTTAGTTTCCAAAGTGATTCCGTGTGAAAATTCTTCTGAACTATTGAACGATGCGGAGATTTTGATTGCTCATCCCAAAGATATATCATTACATTTGAATAAATTACACAATTTGAAATGGATGCATTCAAGTTATTCAGGAATGGATGGTTTGTTTAAAAGTAAGCAATGGGCTAATTATGTTATAGAGAAACAACCAACATACCCTATTACTAGAACAAGCTATAGTGAATCTATAGTTACATTTGTGCTTGGAGCGGTTTTTTCGTATGAGCATCGATTTTTCAATGCGTGTATATATCAAAAACAGAAAAAATGGCCCTCGCTTGATGAAAAAAGGGTTGATTTCGGTTATAGAGCAGCAAAGTTTTTAAATCTTGGTATATTAGGATTGGGGGATATTGGACAGTCTCTAGCGAAAAAATCTTTATCTTTCGGTTTTTCTGTACATGCACTAGTTCGTGAACTGCCTCATTCTCTTCAAAATGAAGTAAAATGTTATACAGCCAACAATTTGGAAGATTTATTAAAAGAGTGCGATTATGTTATAAATTGTTTACCATCAACTACAGCAACTGTTAATCTATTATCAAATGATGTTCTTCGCCATTGTAAATCAAAGTAAGATTTTACTGGCTGATAAGTATGTATATTTTTGAAAATGTAAGTCCATGAAATCACGAGTTTTTAGCAGCAAATTATATTGTTAATTTGCTTTAAAATGTATATGCCCCCTCAAAATGCGCTTATCTCACATTAAACAAGAAACTTTTTGCACAATATTATATATATATATAATATTTCTATCGATTATACATTGAATAGTGTAAACATTTTAGAAATCGAAACAAAACTGATGAAGCTATGGCCTTCCAAACACGGACTACTTGACCAGAAAATGCAAATTTTTTTGAAACTGGCCCATTCGTAATTGAAGATACGATTACGCACATTACTTAGAAAAGATGTAACATAAAAAAATATATTATAGTAGACCCTAATAGGACAAATGTGGCCCTTAAATTCTAAAAGAAGTATACATTCAGGATCATGTCAGGCCTCTTATAAAAATGTGAAAGCACCATCCATTTGATAAAAATTGGTCTATGTTTGATAAAATTAGGATGGTTATATTATACTTTTATAAAACAAAACATTTTCCCACAAATTGTAAAAAAAACATACGCCACATAAATTTTTGTATATAGACATAGCGCCCTCTTGGGACAGAGCGCCGCATGTAAATGGCGGATTTTAGACAGAGCGCCCGATATAGAATTTTTACGAAATCTTTTTTAAAATGGTCTCCACGAACTTTTCTTTTTCGTGTAAATTTTTCTACTTCTTGGCTCTCCTGATAACCTAACTGTCATACTTTCTTGTTGATAAAACAACTTTTTAAGGGACATTCCTCAGGGCTATCAGACCGTCTTTACATCCTGTATTTTCCTTTTTTATTCTCTTTCAAAAATCTCCGTCGAACGCTAATTTTATTTTCAGATTTACACGCATGCTTACGTATTTCAATTAATAATAATTTGTTTTTTATTGGTTTATGTAATATAAGCATTTAATTAAATAATTTCTGATCTTTGTATATAAGATTTCATATAAATATTGTATTTTTATAAAAATGACCTCTAAAATTCGTTTTATTGAAAATTGTGTTTTTTCAACTGGGTAAATGTAAAGCAAGTGAGGTATTTGTATCTCAATTTCGATTTGTGTCCGAAATAGTGCAAATAAACAAAGTAAAATGATGTAAAAATTGTTTACTGCAAAAAAGATGTTTTACTCACTAGTCAAAGACTTAGAGAGTGGAAAAAACCTAACAAAGATCATAGGAATTATGGACCCTGAATATAGAGAAAACTAATAAATATGATAGCTGGTCAAATTTGCCTCAAAAGAGAGTGACTTTGGACACCACGTATTTTTTAGAAAATCTTGAATTCCGATGTATATATGGATATCAACACATTATATAATGAAGAGGCCACTAATGATTTGCGATAATGCGTTTGAATGATTTGAGTGTTCATAAAATGAAGAATTACAAAAGTAAAAAAGATCCGCCAAATCACACCGGTATATTGAAAACGTCTTAAAAGTCTTTTAAACTTAGGGTTTCTTTCTCTGGTCTGAATCGTTTAGACAATGTTCAACTCATTTAATCACTTTTGTAGTATGAATAGTAGGTAAACTTTTATTTAGGTATTATAGAAAAATCCTACTTGCAGAGGTTTTTCTTCGGTCTACGAATAAATTAGCCTGATGCTTTGTGAAGTAATTCATTCAAATAGCGGCAAAGCAGAGTAATTTTTCATTGAAATTCCTAGTGACTCATTAAGTTTAGGTTACTGCATTATAAACTCCAATTTACAGGTGTTACACAGAATTCAACATGATTTATTAAAGTATTTACACATGCATGGAAAAAAATTGTGCCTTCTTATTTATAAAATTATTGTTGTGAGAAACCAATTCGCTCAGATGAAGTGAATGATGAATCTTTTTCGCATTTTCATAAAAATTTTATAATAATTCAAATTATCTCGTGAATAGTCAGAGTGTTTCTAATTCAGAGCAAAATACCAATGACTCTTTCGAGCATGTTTTCAAGATATGTATGTAGTGATAGATATCAATTTTAGCGACAAGTTCAAAAGTGATTTGAGCATGTTGAGATAGTGTAAAGTCGGTTATACTCATGTGATATTTTCCAATAAACATTATTTTGATTTGTTAAGATTTATCACCGTATTCTGAGACGAACAATTTGATTTCATCTGGTAGTGGGTCTATATTGTATTCCGCCGCAAAAATTTATTATATTTGCATTTACTTATATTTCACTATAAAAATCCTTTAAAAAATTGATATTTATGAATATTGTTGTGATAAAGTGTGTTGATATTCATGCCTTGGTATTAAAGTTTGACAACGAAAAATTTCATTTCAACATCGTGTTTTACAGATGTTTACTTTTCAGATCTCCCGTTTTTATCAACGTTGGACGTTCTACAGTTATTGATGAAAAAAGTCTTTTAACTGCTTTGGATAACAAATGGATATCAGCTGCTTTGTTAGATGTGTTTGAAGAAGAACCTCTACCTCCTGCAAGTCCATTTTGGGAGCATCCTGGTATTTTTGTAACTCCTCACATTGCTGGAATAAATAGAAAGGTTAATTCGCCAGTAGTTGATGATTTCTTATCGAACCTGGAGAATTTCGTTAATGGAAAGCCCTTAACATTTCTTGCAAATTATAATAAAGGATATTAACTTTATATTTTAAAAAGATTTTGATATTAATTTTTATGAATAATTTTGAAACATTTTTGTCTGTTCAATAATGAACGTTTCTTCTTCTTATAATTGTAATAAACTATAAGTATTTCAAAAAGTTCCATTTTGCCAAACATAGACGCCAAATTTTATTTATTAGATCTCTGAGTGAACCGCCCTCATTATGATGTATGAAAATCTAGATCACTTTCAAACAATGAATTGAAACTTTGTGTTAACAAAATTGTGAGGAATTATGCTTTTATTCTGACTCAAAACCAACCTAATGCAATTTAAAGTTGTTTGTTTCCCTTTTTTAGTTTATTGCTTTTTAAGCAACATATTACAAACAATCAATAAAATTTACAATTGGTTTATTATGAACGACTTTTAGACTAAGTTTCAATAATTGAGTATTATATGTTCTTCTAGATTTTATACTAATTAGTTTTTTATTTTTACATTAGCTTAATCCAACTTGTTTTTTTCTTGTGGTTTGAATTTGCAATTTTCCATAATTCTAGCTTTGCTTAAAGGACTTAGTTGTTTAAGTGAATGCTTGTATTTACTCTGTCTAATTATTGTTTCATGTAAGCTGAACTTTGCCTTTAATGCAACCATTTTTAGCAGTTTTTGAACAAATGTCCAAAATCAGTCGTGATTCCCTTCGGCAAAGAAATCAAAACGTGAGACGAATACTCGATCCAATTGCGAGAGAACGGCGATTAGAACGACAGTTGGAAGCTCTTGAAAAAGACAATGTCCATGAAGATCCTCATGCAAATCTTGTTTTTATCAACAAGAAAGTATTGCAGTTGGAAGGTGATCAGGAGAGCCAAGAAGTAGAAAAGATTACACGAAAAAGAAAAGTTCGTGGAGACCATTTTAAGCAAAGATTTCGTAAAACATTGCAAACTCTAGTGGAAGAAGAGGCAGCCGCTTCACGGGAACCACCGAATTATTTCACTGCGGCTGCACCACCCAGTCGTTTCCCCCCAAGAAAGCTTTGTTGTGTGTGTGGATATCCAGGAAATAATGGTTGTGTTCAGTGTGGTGTTAAATTTTGCTCTTTGTCTTGTTACAAGATTCACCAGGACACTCGTTGCTTAAAGTGGACATCTTGATATCCATAAGTCATTTATCTGCTGTGAAGTTATTGCTAGTTTTCTGCTCAGTTCACTTATCAATATTGAACTCATTGACTCTAACCTTTAGGTTTTAAAGAACTGCAAAATTCCAAGTGCCAATTTGTCTTTGTACGTTTTGTCTGTGATGTGTAAAAAAAATCATTGATAAATGTTGGTCTGCATCAGACCACAATTATTGAACTTTAAATAATTAATTCATCTCGCTGCGTAAACACCATGCATAATTCTGACTAACCTCTAAAAAATCAAGTGTCTCTTACAACTCCTGTACAGGCTAATTAGGTTCATTTATATATTTAGCATTTTCAGGAATTTTTTATGCATAATTAAATTTATTTTTTTATAAATATGATCGAAATTTAATGTGAAAGGGTCCTTATTTTCAGAAGTTTTCGTAATATTTTATGAATATTCTACCATAATTTCAATTATGTAATTGCATATATAAAGCATAACCAATCTACTAAATGGAAACTGCATTTTTATTGTTCATTGCTGATATTCAATCTAATCTATGAAAAATGTCTAACCGTTATTGTAATTTCGTGCAACATGAGTCCCGATTACCCATTAGAGAAATTCAATCGTTAAGTTTTTCTACTCAGAAAATAGTTGTAATCTAGGTCTAGATGCCTCCGAAACCTGGCTTATAAATAAAGTTGAAAATTTTGTGATTGCTTTACAATATTTTTGTTAAAAAGTTGGGAATTGGTATATTCATAAATCAATGATGAATTTAAACTCCTGAAATGTTATTCCATCACTTTGAGATTATATGAAATATAAGATTATTAAGCAGTAAAACTGTATTAACTCTTCATGTTCCAGGGCGTGTCAATATTTTGTAATTTAAAATATTTGTCAAATATTTAAATATTACAATCTCATATATAAAGAAGCCTATAGAAAATTTTGAACTACTCAAGCATAACAAGATGATAATATTTATTATTACATAAGCTGAGATAGAACAAATCAGATCTGTTTTATTGAGCTAGAAATTAACAACTAGAGACACGTAAGTTAGCACCTTGGCGAGTTTGGAATTCTCTTCGAGGATACTGCTTTGGCGCGATGCCATGCAAGTTGGTTGTCATTGGAAGTGAAATCTTGATGTATCTTTCTTGTACTTTGTTACAATGACAAATTACCAATATCTTTATTTGTTCTGTTAGAATGTGGGTCGCTCACTGTGATCGCAGCCTTTGAAACCTGCTGTTGAAACCGCTGAGTTCCCTAGTACTGCTAGAGTGGCTCAGCCCCCCGCGATTCTATGCAACTATTAACGTAAAGAAAACCGAATTTTGAATAATGCAACCTTCTATTAAACCTCTAAAGACAATAAATTACACTCTTAATATCAATAATGATTGTTTTAAGGCTGTTGACAATTTTAGATAGTTAGGAGTTACTTTTGAAAGCACAAATATATGTCATTGTGAAAAGGTTGGCTATGGACATTGCAAGACCAATTTCCTTCAACTGCAGTAATCAAAATGTTTTATATGCATATTTTCTCAGTCATCTCAACTATGCTAATGTGCTATTCACAAATATAAATGATTCACTTCTAAAAAAGCTTGAAACCCAGCATAAATGGGCTCTGAAAATGTGTCAAAAAAAACTCTAGCATAACAAAAGATTACATTACTGCAACTAGCCTTCCCTCAAGACAGCTAATCATTTTTAATAACTTCGTAAACTTCTATGAGATAATTAATGAATTACCGCCTTATTATTTAATCAAGTTTCTGAACTTTAATGTCAATATTGAAAAGAGATAAAAAATTGCTTTCATTAAATTTAATAAAAATATTTTGAAGTGCTTATTCATTAAGTGTTATCAGCAACTGGAACATCCTTCCAAAAGTTATTAAAATTTTTAAGAAACAGCTAAAAACTTTTTTACTAAAACAAAAATATATATTGGGAAAATCTTGGCTGGGACTTAAATATTATAATAGTGATTACACTATTTCACATAGCTATTTACATTTTAATAATGCCGCAATCTACGCATGCTTAATTCTAATATAAATATTTTGTACTTTTTGACGACACTATTTAATAAATCATCATTTTTGGAATTGTCAAACACTTATTAAATAAATACTTTATTTTTATTTATGGTGGGGGATTGTTAAAAGGTAAGAATTATTTTTTGCGTCATTAACAATCATGCAATATTCAGAAATTCTAAAAGCTAGTCCTCTTACAAAGGATGGACGAATAAACGCGCTATTTAGAGATTTTTCTAATCTTGATGACTTTGTTAATGAACTAAAATTATAAGATACATTGCAACTTAAATATGAAAATATTGTTTGTGTCATAAAGTCGAAATTCATTAAATACTTAAAAAATCAATGTGAAAATGTACAATTGAATAATACTATTACTCCTACAATTAAAAAATTTCACCTTTTGAAAATATTTAAGTCAATATTTGTCATTTCAGGTAATAATTTTAAAAATGATGATAGTACTTTAAACGAAAAAGAATGCAAAAAAATTGTTCAAAATGTAGAGAAGTCTATATAAAATTTGGGAACCAAAGGGCCAAGTGTGGAACAATTAAAATCTAATGACTTTGTAAAACTGATGATGCAAATATAATAGAAAGAGCACTTGGTAAATAGAGGAACTTAAACATAAAAAAATCGATCAAACTTTTGCCAAAAATCAAGATTATGAATATACCTTTATATGAAGACGTAACTAACTAAGGAATTTAAGTCTAAATTATTTGCTGATAATGAAAATATTTTCAAGGATTTTAAAATGGAGCATTAATATACTGTAAAATTGACAATTATGGCAAATGCAAAGAAATAAAGCACATCTTACAAAATTAACATTACAAAAATAGAATATTTAAGAATCACTGAATATAAAATTATTTTTTTTAAAAAAGAACGAAAATCAATACGTATAAAATTAACATTACAATAATTATTTTTTGGGTGATTGATAATGAAAAACTTGTACAATGGTTGAGTTTGTGTTAGGACGAGCACGAGACTCAGTGAGGTTAGACTTTTCAAGCACAGGAGACAAAGCACATTTCGAAGCAGTTGCAAAAATAGCGTCCCTGAGTCGATCATGGCGTGCAATTCTTTCACCATCAATCGCGCAGAACATGGCATGATCACCGAATAAATCCAAAGGCTTAAAGCATTTTGGACATTTTTTGTCATCATTAATTATGGGGAGGCCAAGCCGATAACAAAGCAAAATTCGGAATTCTGCAGGAGCGAAAGAAA